>MU226349.1:69296-80624 GCA_018584345.1 Thuja plicata
AATGGCTAAAACGTTCTATAGTACCAAATCAATGCCTGCTCTTCCATTGATAATATCTGAAAACCTAGTTTCACCAAAATGTTTATATCTTCCGCAAATATTAATGAAAAAAACTATAACAAAAGGGGAAAAAAATTATATTCACATGCCTTTCCAAATAATCCAATTATAGTATCTGGTTCATCCATATGTTTTCATACCATTTGTTTCAACATGACTATTATCAGGAAGTACCAAATCTGCAAACATCAACTTTCACCAAAATGACCATAACTTGTTCCAATATTAATAAAAATGAACCAAAACAAATCCAAAAGGAATATTACTCACTACACCATCAAATTACATCATATTTACATCATTTCCAGGCTGTACATGTCTGTACAAGACCTGGAAACAAGAAGGAAACTGATAATTCAATCAAAACAAGAACTTGAAAATGCTCCAAACTTGTTCAAAACATAAATCCTTCCTTCTATTATAAATTTGTTCGACCATACATTGGTATTTAGATACTAATTGGTAGTTGTGACCCATCAAATACCTTTCATAATCATCCCTTTTACAACTTTTAATGAAAGTTTAGAACTTTGCTTTACAAGTTTTATGCAACTTGTGCATTTTTGACATTTATGCAAATACCTATTAACCTAGGACTTCATTTGTCATTACAAATTTATACAAATTCATTGGGATGGATCTAATTGCTACATTTACATTCAAAATAGACCTTATAGGCCTAGCTAAGCTTTGAATTATTAACCGAGTTTCTCCTTGACAAAGGTGCTCCTGCACCAGTAAAGGATTCGCCAGTCTTTTGTTTAGTATTACACAGATCCATCATAGTCACATCATGTTGTATATTATAGGAGTAATGTTTCATAAATCATTAAATCAACTCCTCAAAATGTTTTACCTTAGGTGTAATCTTTGAGAACCACTCCATGGAGTTGCCTCCTAGACTCCCTGGAAAGAGCCGCATGAGGTATGTAGGTTCATGCATGTATTCTATGCTTAGAGCACAAAATTCCCTCACATGGTCACGTGGGTCGGTCCCTCCCATATACTTGTCATATTTTGGCCTTGCCATGTTGGGAGGAAATGGGACCATAGTAATACTCTCATCGAAGGGAAATGGACAAATGGAGTCCAAAGAGTATTTTGTCTTAGGTTTAGCCTTCTCCTGTTTGAGATTTGCAAGCTCAGTTTGCATCAAGGTTAGTTGTTTGGCAAGAATGGAGATAGGAGTTGACACCTCCTTTTCTTTTATTTTTTCAACATCATAATCCTTAGGTAGTTTTACGCCAGTGGATGCCAGATGGAGAAAGTATTTCTCTTTATCTTCGCCAATTATCTTTTCCAATGTCTTTTGGAATTTCTTGCTTTGTTTGAGTTTATTTTATTCTTCTTTAGTGATGTCTCCTTCACTATCTGAATCAAACAAAGGACGGTCAAAGTGTTGTTCTTCTTCACCATCGCTATCTTCATGTTTTTGGTTTTTATCATTGTCGTATTCCTCAAAAGCCGCACTCCATTTGTGAGTGGGTTTTTCCATTTATAGAGAGTCTAAATCGTATAGGAAACTGCGAGATGTTTCTCCTTGTTGGAAGTGTAGTGATCTTGGAGGTACTTTCGATTCTTTAGAAGTGTACTTGTTGCATCTTGTGTTAACCATGAAGTTGTATCTCAACTTTGTCAAAGTTTCCCGATAATGTCAAGTAGAGTCTCAAATTATTCAAGTGAGTTTGTCTAGGTAGAAGTGTTGTTTGTATTTTGGTGGAAGTAAATTATTCCAGCGTCAAAGGGCTAGAATGCCTTGATAGTGAGCTAGGAATCAAGTTTTTTTGAAAAGTGAATAGACCACACGTATTGAGATAGATTGTAAGAGTCTGACAAGACATGCAAGGTAGAGGTCTGAAAAAAAGTTTTCAATACAGCCACAGTGAGACCAGAAAAAGAAATAGGGACAGACTAAAGATCCGAAAGGATATCCAAATAGACTATCTTTCTCTGAGAGGCAACTATGCAAGTGTTCATTGTCAAAGTTTGTTAGTTTTTTCAATTTTTTCTTGGAAGTGCGTGAAGTTTGTTTGATCAAAGATTGCGTTTTGAGATTTTCCAGTGAGTGAAAAACACATGTAGATATAGGTTTGAATTTTGTTGCTTGTTTGAAGGTGTTATCTTTTTAATGATTTTCAGTCACATCAAGCATTGTTGCATTGTTAATGGGGAACAGATACATCCTTATGCCCTATTTTCTAAGTAGAGGATGAAAATCCTTTCTCATTAACTTAGGTACACACTCAAATGCTAAACAGAATATGGCCATCACCAAGCACGCAATGGCTCCAGTCATGATGCCATATTAGCCGACTTCAAATGCAAGTAAGGGCACAATATGATGAGTGTCTTGGGGCAATTACTTTTTGCCTTGCACAAGGATTATCACCCTTTCGGAGATGAATCAGTTAGTTTTATCTATGAAGTTCGTTGTTTATGATGGGGCAATCCATTCAAAGCAGTCTCCCATAGAATTGCACAACGCAAAATTGAGGCATATAGCCCTATGAGTACTCAAATACGTGTAGTCTCGCAAGCAAGATTCAAGCGGCTCCGCTCTACACATACCCAAGCATGTTCAAGGAATGATGTTAGAATTCCAGGAACAAAACCGATTCTGTCTTCCGAGGCTTTGGCCTACAAGGAAGCAATTATTTATAGTGAGTTGGAAGGGTTGGCGTAAAACCTGTCCTCACTTGGGTCATTCCCGGGAGATTTTTTCCTCAACCGGAAGGCCCTCTACTGTTTAATAAGCATACAAAGGATTGGCGAGCTTAGGGTTTCTAGATTTCTGATTCTTCAAAAGAAGAAGAGCATACTCTCCTGGTCCATGTCATTTTCTCCCAAAACACTTCAGTCAAAGGTTCATTCCCTCAAGCTATGTTGAGCTTGATTTAGATATTCCTAATTGAATGAAAACACAAGTACTTGAAAGCAAAGTTTGTTTGTTCTTTGACTGCAATTTTTAGTGCTTTGCTTGTTCAATTACAAATCTTGAATTAAACAATGAAGTTCATTTATCCCACAAAAGTTAGGTGATTTGTGTTGTTCAATTACTTTTTGCAAATGAATTAAACTATGAGTTTGCTTTGTTCATTTACCCCAAATTCCTCTCAAATATTAAATCAACTTTCGAGTTTCTGATTTTCCTTGAAGGAAAAGAGCATAATCCCCTAGTTGATTTATTAAGTGATTAGAAAATGTCTTTAGTTTGAAAGAATAACAAAATAGAAGTCAAGACGGGGGATTGGCCACCTGCAAACCCACAAGTTAATAGTTCCTTTCTAATTTTTAGTCTCCGACAATGATCTACGAACAAGAATTAAGCTGTTTAAAGGACAAAGACAGAAAACATCCAAAGATTAATGGTTAGACTTCTCAAATTGCAATTTCAAAAACCAGTAAAATATGAGATTTTGTGCATGTTCATTTTAAGCCTGAAAAAGAAATGTTGACTTTTGACTTTTGTTGACTTTGAAACCCAAAACCAAGTGTGAAATGATGTGAGTACATACACCGTTCTTTTTAAACACCAAAAGTGAAATGGGAATTTTTTAATTAGAAGATTATGTGCTTTCCCACCAAACTAGATGGCTAACCTGTAGACCTGTTTGTGTATCAATGATATTCGTGGAAGCGTAATAGAGAGAAAGTAGAAAGAATATAGAAGGAATATAGTCTTCTTGCCTTTTTCAACCTACAAAAGAAAATAAGAGCTTGCAAAACATACTCAAACAACAAAAACACTTTAGCTTAGAGGGTTAGTTTGCAAGCAAAACAATGAAAAAGAACCTGTGAAGTGGGCCCCATGGTGGGTGCTAGAAATGTGTGTGTGAAATAGTGCACATTTTACCTGCGACACAACACTTCAATAGATAATTATATTAGTAGAAAAGCATAAAAAGCAAGGGTTTCAAGCTAAATACTAAAACTGATCTATTGCTTCCTATCTAGGAGGAGTTTGAAGAATGCCATAATCTTGCCCTTAGATTATGCACAAATCAGTGACATATACAACCTAAGAATGGAAGATTTGAAGCAAAAATAATCTAAATGATTGAGAAACATGCATTCTAGCTCTAGAAATGAAGATTATAACAATACAACTAAGAAATAAGCTAAAAAGCAATATGAAAGTCCCTAAAACATGAGCAACATAAGATTGCTCCTTCAATTCTCCAAATGTGGGCAGCATAAGAATGTTTTCTACTCTTCAAGATCAAGGGCCTTCAACAATCCAAAAATCAAAGGCTTTCAACAATCAAAAATCAAGGGCCATTTGAGCTCAAAAACTCATTCTATTTATAGAAGAAATGAGGAGAGAGAGGGGGACAAGGTTCATTAATGGAAGTGTAAAAACCATTAATGAGCTGTAAGAGGCATTAATGAGGCATGGGCTAGAGGAATATCCATTAATGAGACATTAATGGGAACAATTAAGAGGCATGGTGAGGTGTGCAAGTCCAAGCTTGAGAAAGTGGACTTAGAGGGAGTCAAGCTTGAGAAAGTTGACTTTCTCAAGTGGGTTGAATTCCTAATCACAGATTTAGGAATGTGACAACATTAGGAAGTGGGTTAGGATAGGATTAAGATTAGGATTATACTTAGCATGGGGGGAATAGGTTGGGATGGGTTTGAACCCAAGGTTAAGGTGGTTGAGGTAGGCTAGGTTAGGGGTTAAAGGGAATATTAATGAAATGAATTATATTTAATATATTCATTCAAAAATAGGGAAATTAATTATTTAAGCTTTTGATTTATTTAGAAAATTAATTAGGACTATAGTCAATTAATTAGATTAATTTAGGCTAGGGTATAGGCTTTTGCAAGTGATGAGGTATGATAGGGATTTATATAATTCCTTTTAAATTAATTACCTTAGCCATGTATTGAATTGATTAGATTTTATTGGCTAAGGTGATTAATAAAATTTAGTGATTAAATCACTTAGGAGATTAAATCTGATTTGAATGAATTATGCCAGTCGATCGAAGATTTGTCTGGACATAATTGGGGGTATGATCAAACTTAGGGCAAATAGGGTCTATAGTCAGAGCAGACCAAATTAGGGTGGTTACAAAAGGGTCTTTAGCACACTGCCCATTCCCAATTGCATACAGACCAAGAAAATACTGTCGTGCTTTAGTTTTCCACGAACTTTGAAGTAAATACTTGAGTATTTCTATAAATTGAAATCATAGATGCAATAGTTGATAGATTCTTCAATGTTTTACAGATCCAAAAATCTATGTTCACTTCTTATTGTGAATTCTATGACAATCCCAATGATTTCCCTTCATCAATGAGGAAGTGGATTGGCTGTACCAGACATCTATGGGTTGTTGAGAGACAAAGCAAACCAATGGGGAGAGGAGTTTTCTAGTTTTCCCAAATATTTCTAATTCAATTTTCAGACATGGAAAAGAAAGAATATAAATTAGTATTGTTTACAAATGACTATAGTATAGTGTCATACCATATAGCCATTATAAAATAGATAAGATAGTTTGCAAACCAACTCGAATGAGAACTAGAAATATAATGGTGTAGAAACTATTCTAAATAACTTTAACTTCAAAATGTAGAATTGAAGAGAATATAATTTTACAGAATTGAATACAAAGAAATGTTGAAAGACAAAATACATTTTCCAGATCTTCTAAATTATTGGGAATTGCAAAAATTTTGGACGAAAAAAATATTTAACTACCAACTGTAGAAGGATAAACTAGCAACGGTGAACACAATAATAGTATAGAATACAAATAGTAGAGTATGAAATGCCATTTTCTGAATTGGTTGAAACAAAATTCTTGACATTTTGTGAATCAAATGTACATATGTTGTACTCCCAAAAATTCAGTAGCTATTTTTTTTCTTGTTAGGAATTGTTTTATATTTTTTGTAAACTATTCCCTGATATCATATGGATTTCTAACCTGCTGGAGGATTACAAGTAACAATCACTTGAAGGGAATATTCTAGTGATCTTTAATTATCTAAGTCAACAGTTAAATCTGAGCAGAATTTCTTAGATAGATTTTGGATCTTTGTATATTATGATTTAAATTTAAGTTAAATGGGTAGATTGTAGGCAATCTACATCTATATCATAAACAAAGATTGGCTACCTTGAAAACCATTGAATATCAATTAGCATATAAAAAGGGAAATTATGATTTTCGGATCAAGAAAACACCCCACTCCAAACTCTGTATTAGAGGAGAAGATCTATGTTTACAAATAGAATCTCTCCAATAAGTGTTAACACATTATGTAGAGAGTGAAGCTTGAGCTGGAAGAACTTACCCAGTCATTATGTTCTATTTTCAACTTCAGTGAAAATAAAATTACTAGTAGTTGAAATGAGTTAGAATGACGATCGACTGTTTTGATGAGGCGGTTTGAACTAGACACACAATGCAGGGAGGGAGGAACAAAACAATCTATTTGTCATCTTTTTTAATTAATATTATTGCTAGCACTTTATGTGAGATGGCTTTTGCTAGGGAGACATGGTAGGGGACAGAGAACATAACAACGGATACTACACCTCCCTTGACGAGTATTAATAATGAAAGTAATGAGTTGAGAGCATTTGGATAAGTCATAAACAATTATATCCAGAATATCTCATCTTATTATAATGGACTATTTTGGCTCTTCGTGAGCCTACTTCAGCTATTGGGGAGAGAAGTAAATACAAATGCTTTTCAAATCTATCTTAATTAATAATAGCCAAGGGTAAAATGGATGATACTTTAAGGAATAATCTCTAGAAAATTCTACATAGAAATGATAAGATATAGCCATCTGATGATGGAATGCATACCTGGTCATCCCATGAGTCAATCGTAAGTTTAAGGCCAAGGAGAAGATGATCTGTATTGTCCTCTACACGTGAAGCAGTCTATTGAATCCTTGAGCAAAATTGCAGAGGATTTGGAGTGAGAGGGAAGGTTGTTGCCTATGATAGAAAGAGGTAAATTCTTTGAGACACCCACTTTCTCATCTGCCCTTCCAAACAGGATCCCCGCTTCCACCAAGTAATTAAATGGATAGAGTCATCATAATAGATAAAATAAGCATTATCTTGTTGCTTCCATATTTCACCATTTCTTCAAACAGCTAGAAATGGACAGAGTCAAGCCAAATAAATAAAATAAATACAGACCCTTCCCAGAGGCATATATAAAATAAAACCTGCGTCGGATGAAAAAACCTAAGATCTTCTCCTATTATATAAGAGTGAGATTGAAAGCATAAACGGTAACAGTGTTACTTTTAGGCATTCCCTCACAGCCTGGATGAAGCATAAACAATAAACTTTGCTTTTTTTTTTTCAACGGTCATGGGAAAATCCCACCATCCCACTGAAACTGGAGAAAATGGTAGCTTTGTTGTTTTCTCATCCGTCATTCAAAAATTATTTCTCAAATTATTAACTCGCTGATTCAAGATTCAAACAAAAGTAAATTGAAAAATAATCTTAAATCAATTAAATAAATTGTTTACAATATTTCCTTAAAAATAATTAGAAATAAACAGAAGTTAAAATTTTATCTATCTATCTAAAAGGTGGTTAATCATTATTTTTATAAAAAATTTAATGGGTCCCAAATTTAGTCTAGAACATCCATAAATTTTAATTTGATGATCACTTAATAGGTTATTTTTAGAGTAGCAATTAATGTTTGTTTCATTAATGAGTTATAATGAGTTACAATTGATATTAGCCTTAATATTAATTTAGTTTTTTTAATATTATTGTCATTAATGAATTATAATTAGTGTTACAATTAATGATAGCTTTAATATTAATTTAACTCTTTAATATTATTTTCATTAATAAATAATAATTAGCATTACAATTAATGTTAGCTTTAATATTAATTTAACTCTTTAATATTGTTTCATTAATGAATTATAATTAGTGTTACAATTAATGTTAGCTTCAAGATTTTGAGTTAGCGTTCACTTAGAGCTTGGTATTGAGTAAGGGTTATAGTGTGTTAGGTTTTGATCAGTGTATATTTAAATAAGATTTTGATCTAATTAAATTTGAGATAGGGTTACTGTTATGTTTAGGTTCATTGTTTCAAATATGGTTCAAGTAAGGACACAATTCAATAAGGGTTTAATCATAGTTACTAAATTGAACTCCAATTGGAGATTTCATAGGGTTAGAGTAAGGGTTAGGAATACATGTCAATTAGGGATGAGATTTGAGAAGGGTTCAAATAGTGTTACTATCAGGGCTGCGATGAAATTTCAACTAAGATTATGAATCATTCAAGTTTACAGTTAGCATTTGAGTTCAATTAGGGTTGGGGTTACGGTTTAATCAGTGTAAGAGTTTGATCATGTTTAGCATTAAGATTATAGTTAGGGTTCAATTAAGAGTAGGGTCAAGAATTAATTAAATTATGGCCAATGTGTAATTGTGGTTAGGTTTAGCCTTCATATAATTAGATTTCAATTAGAGATTATATTCAACTAGGTTCCTTTTTACATATAGTTAGGATTAAAATTGAATTAGGATTGATTTTTAGTTAGGATTAAAGTAGAATTACAATTGATTATTAGTTAGGATTAAAGTAGAATTACAATTGATTTTGGTGGTTTGGTTTGGTGACGTGTAAAATTGAATTGTCAAAGAAATTTAGTGGGAAGTGAACCCCCTCATATTGTACTCTCTAAATAGTCTTGTGAAGTTTCACTATCTCTATACCCCATAAAATCAGGATAGAATCATATTTAAGGCGACTGTGTATGCAAGATGTGGAGATCTAGACAAGGCCCATGAGCTAATTAAGGGTTAAAAATTCCAACCATAGTGCTCAAGCCATATATAAATGTTGAAGTTGTAACATGATTCACATTGAAAGATCCAAAGACACGTAATGTCCAATAGATTTGCTCGAAGGATTTAGAAATTCTCAAACAAATACAATTCACATGTGTTGTAACCATTCAGAAGGGCATCAAGGGAATGAAACATGACAAGAAAGTATGTAAAGCATGTTCAAACTAGAATGTAAAAGACAAAAATAATGACAATAATCGATGCAATGCAAAGTAGAAGTTGCACAAAGAAAATACAAATAAGGTAGGGAACATGACATGAAACTATAAAAGGAATAAGGTTGTGCAAATAAGGGAAGTCCAAAATGTGGAAGAGAAATAGACTCCTGCACAAAAAACCAAAAACAAAGAAAATAAAATTTAGACTATTGCATAAAATAAATAATATTAATTTATAATTAAATCTATTTATAAATTATTTATAGAAATAAATGAAAGTAACATAATTTTAAAATATAAAATAAATATAATTAGTATTATTAGAATAAATTTAGATAATATGGGGGTTGACCCCGCAATGCAACGACAAATGTTGTTGTTGCAAAGTCGTGTTGATACAACGCCATCAGTTCGAATCCCTGCTTACCCCCATGGATACGCGCTCAGCCACGGATGGAGACAAACGAATTGGAATCACAGTCAAGAGAGGTTCACGCTGCCCAAGTTTCATGTGTTCAACAAAGGCGTTATGATCTGTAGTTGAACCCACCGTGTTTCATGCCCTGGTCTGCAGTTGTGCCCATCGTGTTTTGTGCTCAGCCCTTGAGATGCAGACCCGCATACCCACACATTCTGGTTCAGACACAGTCTGTGGTCCAATCAACACATGGGATATATAAGGAGCTTTGGAGTGATAAGGAGATGGGAGTTATAAGGTGTATGCAGTTAATTGTAATGGAGGGACAAGGAGGTGTTGTTGCTTTATTATGGTATGTTTCTGGATAAGAGTGAATTTCAAGCAGTAGGATCTTGAGGTTATTAAGATATTTGTAAGAGTCATATATAGGAGGCGTTAATGCCTTAAAATTGGTTAGATATACATCACCTCGGGGATGGGGTCCCCTAAATGTGAGCCCTATGATTCCAAGCTCCAGTCAAAAGGGATTAACGATAAAAAAAGATTATATGAAAAATATCTTTCTATGTTTACAAGTCTCAATATAGTAGAAAAATGGTTTTTTTCAAAAAAAAAAATATTGGTTTTATTTATTTCAATTATAATTACATATATATTTAAAATAATCTTATATAAAATATGCCAAGAAATATCAATGTTGAGGTGTCTGCGTTTTCTTTCCATTATTGTTTATATAAGATAAAGTATTATAATTTTTTCCATTCATGATGAAGACTCAAAATATGCAAATTTGGTCGTGACAAAAATGAACTATTAACAACCCACTTACAACATAGATATGGGCTACAACATCTATATATCCAAAGATACATTTTAGGAATGATGTAAATAGAGTTCATTTATTTATGCATTTTTGTCTTTTATTTTTACATTTGAAAATTTTAATATTCAAATGGCTTTTTGTTTCTCTTTTTATTGATAAAAGGTTGTAGCCAAAAAAATTATTAATTTTTAATATATATTTACAATCCAGTTCAGTGGGGGCATCCGTAGGAAAGAACTAGGTAAAGAAAACCTCTAGTCTAGCCTCATATAGTAAAATATTACTATATAGTTAAACTAAGTCTAATATTACAATCCTCTCGTTTACAAAAATGAGGTATAAAGGAGGTTCCTTATGACCTCATTACATATCGATGTCATTCACATTTTACAAATCTTTCTACAATGCAACATTTAGTAAGATGTACTCCTTTATAATTTTGAGGAGAAATGATTACAAATGGTGTAATTCAGTGTTTCCAAATGATCTCCTCTAAGTGTGAGCATGTTGCTAAACTGTCCTCTTTGTACCAGTAATCTTTTCTGACTTTACATGAAATCTTTGATCTAGTAATCTTGTTCCTCATCAGACACAACTCACTCCTTCCCAACCTTGTCATCTTTGTTAGCTAAAAATATCTCACTCAAATATTAAATTATTAAATTATTAGGGAGAAAGTAATTAAATAAGTCATGTATAATATTGTAGCAATGAACACCTACTTTCAACATAACTAATCCTTTCCTTCTTTCAGCCTTCTTAGACCTTACTTTACCCAGTATCTACTGTATCATCACATCTAGATATTCATAAAAAAAACCTTGTAACCACAAGGTCCCATATAAGTTTTAACAAACATGAATCAATATTCTACTGCAAGTAATGTTCTAAGCACACAGATAACACTACATTCTCAAATGGGACTATGTTACCATATTTAGACTGTAACCATTTCCATTCTTACCCTTTTCCTAGTGACTACCAACAATTATTTGAGGCTCCA
>MU226349.1:127636-151967 GCA_018584345.1 Thuja plicata
TCCTCATTTGAAGCATTTTGATTTTCATTTAACTCAATGACAATCCTAGCTTGTGGAAGTTGTGGTAGTGGTACTGGTGAGCTACTGTGAATGGATTTTGCACTTGGTATTGCAGAAGTTGATGGAGTAGAAACATTGCCAAGTCCAAAGAAATCCTTTATGGTAGTATCTTTAAGTTTTGGGTGCTTTGATGGCCTCCCAAACCCTACACTTCCCTAAGGAGTCTTAGCCTGCCCTTCACTGCCCTGACGATCAGGAGTCTTACCCTTGTCTAGCTTTCCAATCCCTTCACCGACCTGAGCACAGTGAGAAGTCTGAGTCTCAAGTTCAACCTCCCCTAACATCTCAATCCCTTCAGTAGCCTGATGATACTCAGGATAGTCACCCTTATCCGACATCTTGACCTCTCACTACTCACTAGGAGATTAATAGTCACTAGTCACTAGGAAATTAATAGCAATACTTTTACCGTGAAATGTGAACAACTAATTGCTTACCTTGGTCCAGCCTCCTCTGAATTCTTATTCTCTATAATTCTGAATCGTCTATTTACTGTAATGTTGAATCATCTATTTAATTAAAAACTAACAATTGCGCCCAGAGTAACAAATCTCATATTTATTTATATCAATCCATGATTCAAATTTCCATTTTTTTAAATTCTCGGGCTTTTGGCGAATATGGGCTGACTTGAATGTAGTATTAACAAATGGATGGAAAAATAAGGTCATCGATGATATAACAATTAATTAAGGGTTGGCGAAATAAGATGGTGAGAAAAATAGAGATTAATTTACGGTTGGAAAAATAAGGTCGTGGGAAATATAACAATTAATTAATGGTTGGCGAAATAAGGTCATGGGAAATATAACAATTAATTAACGGTTGGCAAAATAAGGTCGTGGTCTATATAAAAATGAAGTAACGGTTGGTGAAATAGGTCATGGTATATAAACATATTATTTAACAGGTGGAAAAATAGGTCGTGGTTAAGATAACAATATAAACCATTTGGCTATTTTAAATTTTATATGAAATTCATAATTAATACCCTGGGTGAATAAGAGACCCTTAAAAAACCACGTCAAATTTGTTAAAGGCGAATAAGAGACCATTAAAAGAACCACGTCAGATTTGTTAAAGGTGAATATATTGGTCAACCTCGTCAAATGACAAATCTTATTGGCGATTCCAATTAATATTTAACCATTTCTGTGTCAAGATTGGGCAATTTGGGTCACTGTATACGTGCGCGATTTGCCAATTCCGCGATACATATTTCCCAGAATTCGCCAAAAGGTGAATATTCTCCACTAAAAATTACTCTGAAGAGTATACTAAAAATGATCTTGGGAGAAAAAAATTGTGCTTCTCATGTAGGGAGTCTTGGGTACTTGGTCATAGATGCCTTGGCAAGAGCCAAATTCATTACATTGAGTGATATTATATAAGGAGATTGAAGTTGAAGATCAGAACGGTTGCAAGAAATAGGAAAGTAGAGTATCATTTTTGAGTTTGAGATAGAGTCTATAGGAATTTTCATATATATTTGTAGCTCTCTTAGGAACACCATGATAACATCCATCCGAGGTTCATGGGGAGCTGTCAGACAACCAGTTACAATGCTTATTAATTGTGGGGCTCTCCACAACTTCATTAATGAAGGCTTAGGGATAACAAAGGATTGAGGGTTGAAGATTTCATCAGATTCAATGTCATTGTGTCAAGTTGACTTATCCCATGGTGATAGTAACATGCGTGACAATTTCTATGGTAGGACTAGGGGAAGAAAATATACGAACCTTGAAGTATAATGGTTGTACTCCCTTAGGGAATTTTCCCAAATCTATCAGTACATGGAATTGAAGTTCAAATATCAAGAGAATGACATGATACTTAAGGGCATCCTCAAGAGGTCATATTAAATGGTCACATCTAGGAGTATGGAAGAGACTCTCTATAAGGAACTAACCTTGTGAACAACTAGTTGCTCTGTATCCAAACACATGCCAAATTTATCTTCAAGTAATCACCACCTTTATCAAAATTATATGTAGAATATCATGGACAAGTATACTCTGGTGTTTAGTGCATAGTTACTGGGTTCGTAGGAACAAGCCCTGAATCAGGTTCGGGTACGCACCCGATATTGGTTTGTCTATGGGTACTTGTGGGTACTTGTTCGGTACTATGGGTACATGATACGACTGATTCAAATATTTTTCAACTATCAATTGGCATTTAATATTTATCTTTGGCATTTGGCATTGATCAATGATCAAGTATCATACTAGGAAATGATTTAGTTTTACAATTCTGTATATTTCTCTTATTTTTTGTATACATAATACATATATATATATATACACACATGTACCCAAACCCCTAAAAATAATTCACATACCTACATACCAGGTTCTTGTACCCACACCCGTCCCTGAACCCAAACTGGTAACTTAGGTTTAGTGACATGCTTCTAGAATGACATTGGATAAGGGATCTCAACAATTTATAGAGTTGGGCTCTAATTCCATCATAATCATAGCCTATAAAATTTCTTTATATCCAGTAGATAAGTTGGACTTCTAACTCCTGAATCTAATAATGCCTTTAGATTATTGAATCCTATGAAAATCCTAGGAGTGTTGAAGAATTTGGGTTTATCTTCAAATTGGTCTGATGAATCTGATGGTTATTCAATAGTCAAATCAAGCTTGCTAGGTGTATTCTTGATAGGCCTAAATACACTCTACACTCTCTATGCAATCAACTCTCTAATACTAAGGCCTATGCTAGAATCTTCACTGTGTCATTCCCTTATGGATTTATCCCAATTCTATGGCTACTGATATGTAAATCTAAGCACACATATTTGGTATAATTCAAGGACTACAAACTGTTGTTCTCATTGGATTCACTTCAAATAATAATCAAAGAATATTGACTAGAATGTTTAGAGAAAACAATTGTTGTTGTATTGCGCAAGAAATATGAACAACACTTGCAACAACATTTAAGAGGAAAAAAATAAAAAGATAGGAAAGCATAAAAAATGTTGATGTCTCTATGGAATTGACTCTCTAATTTAAGGTCTCCCCTAGAATTTTTATCATGTCATTCCTTGTGTTCTATCCTCATTTTATGGCTATTGATTTGTAAAATATGAAGCACACATATTTGGTATAGTTCAGAGGCCAAAAAAATCAAAATTGTTGCTCTTATTGAATTCACTTCAAATGATAGTCAAGAATGTTTACAAAATAGTACTTGCAACAACATTTAAAATCAAACAAAAATGAAAAGAAAAGAAAAGAAAGTAAAAGTATATTGACAGGCAAAATTTTACAAAAATTTCTATGCTTCATTAGACTTATTATGGCCAAAAAAATAGATACAAAGAGCATAATAATACTACTTATGGAGAACAGATAATGCCATTTTATGCAGTAAAGTACTTGAAATGGTTACAATATTGAAGAGATGACAATAATTTGTCATCAATGTCCCTATAAAACTTCTTTGGGAAAAACCACCACATTAAAAAGACAAGCAATTAGTCAATCATCTGTATTGGATATTTTTGGTCTTTGAGAGAAATGCTAGTTTTATCAGCAACATGATCTCACATTGTTGCACCACCATCTTTCACTGTCAAATTTTCTTATCAGCAGTTAGCAGAATTTTTATGTTCTGAAGGTTGAATTTCATCTAAAAGAGAAGTGCAATTCACATTTAATGAAGGGGAAAATAAAATGATTTTCTCCATTCCTATCATCCTGGTACATATGTTTAGGTTTTTTCCATGTTTTACATCTTGAAGATAACGTATTGGAAACAAAATTGTTGAGATAAAGGTATTGTTAATTCAAGATTTTAGAGTTGGGGTTTTAAAATAGAGCATTATGGTGTTTGAGAATTTAGAATCTAGAAAGGGAGATTGTAGGTAGAGGCAGAGTAGATGCATTTTTAGTTTGTCTAAAGTCTCTATAATGGAGAATTTGATAGGGCATCCATACATCAAGTATATGTTAAGAATACTGAGTTCATAAAATATTGTTCTTAACTATAACTATGCAATAGTTCATGCTAAGGAACTCCATAAAAATTTATAGCATAAAGCATAACAAGTGATTTGATGTATTCATAATCTCTTATCTATTTTATCATGGAATTTCAGTATAGATGGGTTTTAAAAAGAAGAAAAAGTACTCTAAACTCATCATCTTCATCTCTACTTTCCCTTTCTTTTGATCTCTTATTTTCCTTTCTTTAAAATCTGATGCCATCAGGGTTGTGCCTATGTTGCCAATAAACAATATTCACTATCATACACACAAAATTAACTAATATGTAAATCATATTATCAATTTGTAACAATGAAAATATAATCAAAATGGGAGGTGCAGAGCATGGACATCTCTCTAAAAGACGAATCCAGCTATGGGATGAAGTTATTATCTCTAGTCTTGCTAATTTAATTCATGTAAACCCTTGAGTGTTGTAAAGCCCTATTTATAATATAATAAGATTTTACATCACAGTAGGGCATTTAATGGAATAGAGAGACCCTATTTTGACAAGCCTATTTAACAGAGAATTAAAAATATAAATTCAACTAGTAAATGCTGGCTTATATAAAAGAAGAAAGAACTATTTAAACTTATAAAGCAGAGAATGATAACATGTCATACACAATGCCTAAATTCTAAAAAGAAATCGGCTGGATTCATGAGACATACTCGATTGATTACGACTAGCTCACTATCAAGCCCTTTAACCATGAACCAAAAATGTATTGATTATCATTGCAAGACATTTTATTCAAAAAAAAGAGAGAGATAGGTAATGGAAAACTAAAAACCTACAAAATTATTACTGACTACCATTTAGAAAAAGAAGGGAAAGTACGTCTTACCACATGAAAGGAAGATGATTAGAAAAATGAGAGAGAGAGAGAGAGGAGAGAGATAACAAGCTTGAAACACACCTTAGTTTCTAAATCTTTCAAAGAGATCCATTAACATTTTTGGACACAACACTCCAATACCAGTTCCCTCTTTCACCCTGATTTTATTATTTTTCTTCACTTAGATTATTGTATGAATCTCCCAAATTTCCTCTAATTTTAGCTCTTTGATTTGAACGTCCTTCTGGAGTTCTTGACAACTGAACAACCTCCACTCCTCTGGAATTTTCATTCAGATTTTTCCTCCAAACCTCCTCCTGATAAATGTTTGGACACAACACTCCAATACCCTTATCCTGGTATTATTTGCTCCTGCCTTTTCCTTCACTTCAAGGCCATATGAATCTTCCTTTAAGCACCTTATTTCCAATGAATCAACACTTAGAGATTATTCCATGAATCCCTACCACAAATCCTCTTCCCTCTCTTGCCCTCATTTTGTTTTCCCAATTGCCTCTAATTATTGCATGAATCTACCAATTGCCCTTCTATAAATCCTCTACCCTTTGATTATTGCATACTACCTCTAATTATAGTTGTTTGTATGAATCTCCCAATGGCTAGCCTAGCTGGCATTATGCTCCACTCCAATGAAATTTTAAAAGCACCACCACATTCTACATGAACCTCACGACTGCCTAGCTGGCATTATGCTCCACTCCAACAAAATTTTGAAAAAAGGACCAGAATTTCAAAGAAATCAGTTTCCCAATGGCTGACAACGCTCCTCCTGCCAAAAAAAAAAATGTGAAAAGTCTGATTGCTCTCTGTAAGAAAAAAGTTTCTAATCCAAGCACATTTATAATTCTAAATTTTTTTGTTTTCTGTTTATTTTTGTTTATTAAGTGTGATTTTTTATGGCATGTTTGAACTTTTTTTCATAATTTATAAGTAATGGCTTGATTTGTTTTGCAAAGATCCTTATAATTATTTATTCATTTATTTGATTAATAAAAGGAAAAATAACACTATAATTGGAATTTATTTATTTTTACAAGATTTTTAAAGAAATAGAAAAATAATGTTTTGCTAAAATTGAAATTGTATGCTTTGGAGTGATAAAGTTAATATGTTTTATAAATCAAAATAAAGTGCTACAAGGATCGTTTTCTATGTTTATATGCAATTGCAAAAGGTGCATTGTTTGTGGAAATTGACACCTTCAAATTTGATAGTGTTTTATTAATGTCGGTAAATATTTGTATTCTTCGAGCCATTCACATTATGTTTGAAAAAGCTATTAGAGACTCACGTGTTTGTATTATCAAAAAATCCAACAAGATATAAAATGGATAAATTTTAACAAAGAGATTTATTAGCTTAAGCTAGTATAGTTGGCATCTAGGGCGATACACTTGTGAATAGTTGATTATGTTTGAATTTATGAGTATTATTGATTAATTAGGATATTTTCTATAACACAAGAAATTTGGGTTTTTCAAAGACATTCAATGGTCAACTAGGACATTTACATACACATGATCATTTTTGGGTGTTGGTGGTCAGTTAGGACATTCACATAGATATGAGCATTTGTGATATTTTAAAGAGATTTGGTAGGCAATAGGACATTTTCCTAAACATGATATGTTTAAGTTGTTCTAGATGAGATAGAATATATGGTTGAGATGCTCGTACAAATTTCCATATGGGATCCTATAGTAATCCACATTTTAGTATTTTTTTTTTTTCCTTTTAAGAAAAAATAAATATAAACCTTAATGGGGTGTTCTAAATATTGTGGTTTACATGTTGTAATAAAGTCACCTTAGTGACAACTTTACCATTAAAATATTAATTAGTTGGGACATAGTTTCTCATATGTACTTTACAAAATATTTTGGAAATTAGGAGCATATAATGCTTGATATAATAATTTATACAATATATTAAAACCTTGAAAACTAATAATACATCATTTTTAATGTTTTTTAATGTTGTGGAGATATAAATTCTCTTGATTTTTCCAATACAAGAAAACCTAGGACCTATCATTTGCAATGGGGATGTTCTATCATTGACCTATTGCTCTCTTAATGACCAGTCTATCTTTAGTTCCGATGTCACTAATACATTTGGTATTGTTTTCCAACGTCAACTTCCGATGGAGGATACACTTTTTGTGAAATTGAGTTTTTTTTTGTAATTCTCCCTGACAAAGTCACAATTTTGACGACGCTTAAGTCAAAATTTGGATGTTAAGTTCATTGCAGGAACATAGGAGTGCGGAGTCATTCGAAGCCAAATTGAGGTAGGGTTTGGTATTAAACTTTGCTAAGAATTCCTTTCTTTGCATTTGCAGACTTAGATATGGATAATGTAAGATTTTGCTAATGAAATTTAGTTATGGATGCGCGCCACTAGGGAACCCTAATTGGAGCAGATTGATAATGGCATCATTTAGATCTCTCTTTTTCTTTACTTTCTCTTCATTGAAATATATTCCTAGTTGCTAATCCCATAACGTTATAGACACCGACTGAATCAGTTTCTTCATCTCTAAACACCACATCTTCTTCCTTCAAATCACTAAGATCAAATTGTAGTTAAATCCTCCACGTATTAAAATGTTATCATATATGCAGAAGATGTCACAAAAAGGAAAATGAATCATTTTCTTTAGGATTAGCTTTGTCTCAGTGTTTGGGCCAAAATTTTCCTATCTTGGCCTTTGAATAAGGTCTTAGCTTGCTCATTCTAAATGCTCTTTCTATTTTACTAGGTCTAAATGCTTCTGCTAAGTTAGTTACCCAGTCAATAACCATGAACTCCCTTACATAACACCTATATTTAGTTTGGTGAAAAAATCATATGTGATTTGATCGTGCGAAATAAGTAGTGGCCCAAAGGTAGCCCTTGTACCATTTGAATCCATATCATTTCCCTTGTACAGAGTTGTGCCCTTGTATGCTCCCGCAACTGCATCATATAATGGGTTTCGGCCATCTCTATCTTTGATATATATGAGCTATGAATTGAACTCGAGAAGACCTCTGTGAAAAAAAATTTGGTTGTGAACTTGTCACTAGAACTATTAAATGCTTTTTCTACTTTTAAATCCCTAAGGAAAACCATTTCTTTACCTGTATTGATCTGGTCTTTGATAACATATACAAATACAACAGAACATTTTCAAATGTGCTAAGCTAGAGTGGTAAAAGTACATATATATAGTTTCTCTTATTTTTAACGAAAGGCGGGCAATAATAGAAAAAATCAAACTTAAAGTGATTGATTCTTTTATCCAATTGAAATTCAAGGTTTCAAGTTAGGGTTCTTAGAATCAAGGCATGGTGACTCATTGGTTTGGAGTTTTAAGAAGAAGATTTTCCAATGTAAAGATTCAAAAGCACTGCGATGAGCTTTTAGACTATCTATTTTTAGCTAATTGTATTTCTAGAACAGATTCAAATAGAGGGCCTATTTTTTGGGACATTATTTGGAGCTCTTGCTTTCAGTCGTCTTTTATTTAAAACATTTTCTTGTAATATTTTATTTTTTAGTGCATTTATTTTCAACATTTTTAGCTATTTTAATTGAGCTATCTTTAAAGATTTGTATTTTAGAAGGATTTCATGTTATCCTAAAATCCCAAACTAATATTTTTTGAACTTATAGATAAGTGATTTATATACACAATTTGCTTGATAAGAGTTGATGCTACACTTATGTACTAAAATTATTGTTCAAGTTTATGTTGAATTTGATTTCTATGTGTTTCTAATTTCTATGTTTTAGATTTCAACAATAGAAGTAAAGTGAGGAGTAATGGTAGGATTTATATTTGCATTGTGTTCATTTATGTTGTAGCTTTGCATGCAATTTAGATTATTTAATCTATTGAATCTTGTGTTATCTATATTATACAGTAGTTAAAAATTTATTTCTCAGATCTTCACATATATTGACGAGCTACTTCTGCTTTTAGCCAGTAGGATAAGTGACTTATATCTATAACTTTAGATTAATTTTTGATTCATGCAAATTAGGTTTCATAAAACATAAAATCTTGCTTGTGAGAGGATCTAATTTCAGTCTTGTGCTTATACCTGAAGCCAAAAGGATAGAGCATGTTTAGATTGGTTTGTTTTACTTGAAAGTGAAACCCCCATGGAATTATTGTACATAATGTGAGTACTTGTGTATTTTGTCCATAATTTAGCTTCTAGGGAGTACAATGTGAATGCATATCTCAAGGCATTAGGATAATTTTCTATGAATCAGGGGAAACACTACTTTATGTTCAAACTAGAATGCAAACAATACCTCTTGAAGGCTACATCCTTTTTTCTATTATAAGTAAACTTCTCCTCTTGAATGGGGAACTTAATAAAAAATTGTTATCATTGATACAGAGTTTTGAAGTAGCAACATTGTATTTGAAATCCAAAATGGCTTCCTCTGTAAAGGGAATTTGGAAATGCGTTACACCTAATTTCAAGAAATTATCCTCAGAAAATGAAGATTCAAAACTAATAGATATCCCTCTCTATAAAAGATACACCACAAGGTTGACCTCAGTTCTCATTGATGCAGGGATGCTACAAGAAGGTAAGAACCCATAATCAGTTTTAAAATCATTTGGAAAGAACACAGGCCTTTCAGGTTGTCAACGTCAAGATCTGCACAAAGTTACTGCAAGAAATTTGCAAAAGAGAATGAAAAGTAATATAGCATGCCCTCAGAGAAACAATCAAGAAATTTATGATGAGGAAATATGTTGTCATATTCCAAATGTATTTCTATGTTAGGCAAGGAATATGTCTATTTTCCATAGACATTCCTTGTATGGAGATGAGGAGCTTGATGTTGTGGGTGGGAAAATGTGGCAGAGCTTATATGCAACTATACATTTTTTTATAAAGTCTTTTTTTATGCTTATTAGTAACATTGATAGGTGGCCCAATAAGTTATGAATATTTTTGCTAGCTTGTTTATACATAGAAGTTTCTTTCTTTCTTTTTTTCTGTTTGAAACACATATGGAAGTGACATTCCCCTTCTTTTTTTGGCCAAATATTATGAAATAATACCCTTTTGTCATAGTACCACTACAGTTCCTTTTGATTAGAAGCTTAGTGCGATGTATTGCTTGCCTCTACATCTTAGTCCATTGGCTTCTTTTTATTTGTGCCTATGATATAATGAAATAGGTTTGTTGTATGATATAGGGTAGAGGAAGATAAGAAACATTGCATTCATTTTCTATCTTTGAATGTTTGTACACATTTTATCATTAGTATTCTCATTAGCCTGATTTTATAAGGATCTTAGTAAATCTACACAATCAACAAAGCTTGGTGTTATTTAAAGCACTTTGATGAAAGTTATCACATGATAGGAATGACATAGGCACTATTGCAAACATATGATATTATGAAGTATCATTTTTTGCTATTTTAAGCTTTATACAGTTCTACAATTAGCAAATTTTATTTATAGAAGACAACTTGACTCTAGAAGACATGAGAAAGAAGCCATTATTTACATTGGGAATTGTGGTCGGAATGAAATTAGTAGATTCTTGGGAGAGTTTTATACCAGTGGTACTGTAGGCTTTACAGAAGAAAAAAAACTTCAGTTGGCTGGAAATCAAAATTTGCCTCATCTAATGATTAATTATATTTTGGTCAATTGATGTAATGATAACTTTGATTTCTAACAAATTTGATGCTTTGTACTTAGATTTTGAATTTCTAGCATCTTCAAATTTTTAATTGTGACCATTACCACTGCTATGGACTTGTTATGCAATGTTCAACAATATGTGTTTTGGGTTTATGCTTATTTAATTCCATTGTTATTTATTTTGGCAATGAGTATATCAAAAACATTGTTTATTATGGTATTGGTTGACTTCATTTTTTATTTTCTTATCTCAGCAGTACTGGCTTTCTCTTTGCTAATAATCCTCATGATTTTTTTTGTAGGTCTTAAAAATTTTGCCAGCATGTGTAGACTATTTAAAGAGTGAGTGTTCTTCCATTGTAATTAACAATATATTATTTGATCTTTATTTTTCTTAATATTGCAAAGCTTTCTATTTGGAAGTAATTTCTGATTTTCAGTGCTCAAATGCAGCGCTTGTGAGCTTTGGTAATATCGCAGATGCACAGAGAGAAGAAGCTGAAAATCATGGAGCCAAATTATACAGCTAGAATGATTTTTTTTCACTAGTACATCCCAGTTTACCTCTAAAATTATTTATTATCTTAGAAATTTACTTGATCCTTTATCATTTGATTACATAGTATGCACTATTAAAGGAGTAAGTTAAGCTTATATCATATGCATAAATTGTTGTTCCCTCAGTGATCTAAAAAATATTAAGCTAGCGATTCATTCCAATGTTAAGATTGTACAAGCACTTTGATATTGATATCTCTTGGTTTCTTTTGAATAGATTTATTTAAGATATCTATATGAATTAGCAAGAATAGACTATAGTATCATAATTGTGCATTTTCTTGAATTAACAAAAATAGTAAGTACATTTACTGAGCATATTCATGATAATTTTTGGGTGACCTAATTCATGATAATTGAAGATATTCACTATGGTACATGGTAATATGGATGGATATGTTGTTCTCCAAAAAATTAACCACTGGTCAAAAATTTTTAAGTTTAGGATTTGTTTTTAATATTCATGGCCTTTTAGAAGGTTTGGGGTGGGCAACTCATCCTTTTGGGTCTTGCTGACAAAAGTAATTGTTTTTTAATTTTCTTAATATTTTTTTAGGGCATCTTATAGTTTCTCTCTATAGATTTTTGGAAATTGTTATCTGTAGGGCATTTATTTCACTTGAGATGTATCTCAAGACATCTCTCAACTATAAGAAATGTAATCTTATAAATTCATCAGTTTTGAAAACAGTTTCATAGACATGCCCAGGTTATCTTTAGAAATAATAGAAAGAAAAATGGACATGGATCTCCCAAAATTGTTAAAAAGAGAAAAATCTTGTCTTAATTAGTCTTGCTTGAGATTTCTAGGTAGTATGACTAATTATTGATGAATTGCTTTCCCTAGATTATGAAGGTACCATGCCATGTTAGCAGAAACATAAAATAACCACCGAATTTAAAGGAAAAACATACAATGCATGTTTCAAATCCTCAATCAAAATCATAAACATAATTTTACAATAATCATTTGATATGTCAAGATGTGAAGGTAAATTATAATTTGTATAATGTCAAATGCACACATCCTTCTACATCATAACAAATTTATAAATATTATTTTCAAATCATATTTGTAATTTTGATTTTATATTTTTGGTGGTCCATCTGTTGTACATTGAAGTGCAGTCTTTGTGTTCCTAAATTGCATGTTGCATTCTTTTAGTTTTGTTCACAACACATTCCAAAGTTTTTCATATTTAAAATCCTTCTCATGAGTGACTTCAAATACAATATATGTATTAATTAGGTGTTTTCAAAAATTGAATGATGAATTGGTTTTACTTTTTCCATTTTGTTGATCATTTGCACATAATGAAATCCATCTTCTATAACAATTTGGCCCACAATCCATCACTGAATTTGGCCCACATGAATACACAAAATTTTATCATATGCTATATTATCATGTTCATGATGACTATACTAGTCACATTTACAGTGATTTTTTCTCTGAATGTATAATGACATGCCCTCATTTCTATTTCACATTTTCTCTTTCAGTCTTCATATTTGATATAACTCACTGGTTAATTTGATATATCTATCTGTTGTTCTTTGTGTTGTTCTCTCTAAAAACTATTGGACTTAGCATGGATCATGCATAGAAAAATTATTCTTGGAAACCCCTTGATATGTTATGAATCTATACAATGAGGGACAATAGCTTGTCAAAGCATAACACAAGCAGAATTGGGAACTCTTTTGAGTTGAATGCATCGACAAATTAACTGTTTCAATGTTTCAAAAAGTTAATTTTTTCATCATGGTCATACATGTTTTAGACTCTCCCCACAAGTCACATTAACCATAGTAAGTGGGGAGTCTTATACATTCATGGTTTTTTCAAAGCAATTTTTGATTGCACACCAAGACCTTGTCTAGCTAGGAACAGTTAATACAAACTTGACTTTCTTTGTTCAAAACTTCACAAAATAATACAACCTTTGCATGGAAATGAATAAAAATTTAAACCAATAATATTTCAATCCATTTCCAATAAATATTTCCTAGAATTAATACTTTATGAACATGAACACAATGACTGTGTCCTTACGAAAGAGAATAGATAGTTTGCAAAAAAAAAAGTTTATTGATTTAAACTTCATTACAATGCTTCCTTCGACACACAAAACTCTACCAAAATCCCTAAAACTCATCTCTTAATCTCATTCATGCTCACACTACCCAAATACCCTTCTACTAATCGGTTGACAGTTACAACTCCTTTCCAAACCACTTGCAGTCAGTTTAATGACTGTTGCATTTAGTATATTGTTGTCAAGTTGACAACATAGTTGTCAACTTGACAACTCTCCTGTCCTTTATCATTGTATTTAACTCTTTAAAGGCATTTTAGGATTCTATCCTAACACTAAAGACCTTATACCCTTCTTAAACCCCATATTAGCCTTCATAGGCCTCATTTTGCCAATTTGGGAAAATTTACATTTTTAGCACTTTTAGTGCATTTGACACTTTTAAATGGCTCTAATGGCCAACTTATAATCATTTGGAACTTATAGGTCTTTAAAAAATCTCATCTACATGTAGGATCCTCAAGTGACCCCCAAGGTGCACTTCTAGCCTCCAAATGTCATCATGGCTTACATCATTGATCCTTTTACAAAGGATTTACATACCAATCAAAAAATTATTAAAAGTATAATAAAAGGACCAAATATGGTCTTATTACATTTCAAATGACCCATCATGGGAATTTTTGTCTTTCATCCCACCTAGGATCTATCAGTGACCCTAGTGTTCCTCTAGGCCCTTTGTGCTTGGCCTTGGTGCTCCTGCACCACTCTATCTCCCCTAGGATCCATCAGTGACCCTAGTGTACCTTCATTTCCTTGGTGTTCTGCACCAAATAAGCTTTAGACCAAGCACATGTGTCATATTTTTATTTGAAAAATAAAATAATATATAAAATGCATTTTTAACATAAAAGAAAAATTTCCACTAAAAAAAAAGAATGTTCAAGTTGCATAAATCCTTGGAGAAAGGATCAAAAGTCATATATGACTCGGTCATATATCTTGATAAGATGTATTTTAATAATAGGGTTTGGGTTCAATAAAAGGCTCTAATATAACCTGCTCCATAAATTCATCAGTTGATGGAAGCAACGATTGATCATTTTCAATATTCTAAAAATTTGGAGGACATTCTTTAAGGTCTTTGATAGCATAAATATGATTTTTCGAGTCTCCTTTGCAATATTTATAAGTTCCATTGTATCTTATTTTGTATCAATGAAAGTTCTCTTTAACTGAAAATATTGAATCTCCTTTGGCGGCCATGAGTTTATGAGCATAAAATTTGGGTTGGTTTTCTTCACGATATTACTTTCAAACAATCATTTACAAGGCATAAAAGCATTAGATAGGCATATTTGTCATTTTAAGATCAATGATAAAGGCCCCCCTTTTTTTATTTTTTTACATCTTATCAACATTTTAATTGCCCAAACTATAAAAAAGGTCCTTATAATGCTTGTAAGCAACTTTGGAAGACCTAGGGCACAATGCTAAGCCACATACACACACACACACACATGTGCACGCACATGCACACAACATATAAAAAATTCACATGTATATAAGAGTTTATTAGAGAAGGTGTATGCATAGGTGATGAACATGCAAATTTGCCTAAGCACTACTGGGAGCTTACCCTGCAACAAATGTACTATTGTGAAAATCATCATAAGTATATTTGTTGTAGGGTCAAGCTCCCAGTAGTTCTTGGTCAAATTTGCATGTTTTTCACCTATGTATATACCTTCACTGATCAACTCTTATATGAACAGGTGAAGGCTATATATGCACAAGTGAAGGTTGATCAACTCCAATCTCCTATTTGTATCTATATGTTATCAAAGAAGCTCCATTGAGAATCTTGTCTACTTGAGACATTTGAATTGTTGAAGAAATTAATAAATAAATTGGCATTTGAAATATAGGTACCCCCCTAAGAACATCAATGACCTCTTGGATTGGCTCCACAATGTACAATACTTCACTAAGATTAACCTCAAGCTAGGATATCAAGTTAAGGAATTTGGTGAATATTTGCTTCTGTGAAGGAATTTGGGTTGGAAGCTATTGGAAAAAGAACCAATAGTTTGGTTAACCCCTGATGCACTTATGATATATTGTGTGTATAATATATATGATATTTCATTTTGATTTACAAACTAGTATATTATCTGAATATCTTTCTTTCTTGCCACAATACGACCGAGTTTTAGGTGGAAGAGTACAATAGAAAAAGTATTTCAATTTGGTATACTATACTAAAACATCATTTTATAACTAACTTTTCAATTTCTATATATAATTAGGTCTAAGAAGATTTGTGTACTTTTGACATCATTTTTCTTAGTTTTTGAAGGTTATAGACCGAAGTTTCCATGACCCAATTTTTTTTCCTGTGAAAAAGGATCATGTCAGGTAATCTAAGTGAAGAACAAAATGGGGAGACACTCACTAGATTGTTGTCTAACTTCAAAAGAAAAGGCGATGAAAAATGTTATTGTCCCTGCAAAATTTGTAAGAGCTTAAACACTAGAAGATTACTAATCAAAATAGATAAGAGACATTGTACGAAGAATGGTCACATTGAAGGGGGGTTTGATTATCATCCATTGGTAATTTTTTCATTATGTTTTTTTAACAATTAATATACATATGAAATACACTTGATGATGAGATCATTATCATGGTTTATTTGTGTTCATCATTTTTATATAGGTTGACCTCCTCAGGGAAGTACATGATATGGACCATGGAGGTGTGAATATGGAGAATATGGTTTTGGAAGTGGAGGATCATGGAGGTGTGAATATTGAAGCTGAAGATTATGATCCCATGGTAGATGGCGATCATTCACTAGATAACACATTTGAAGATGATGGTACTAATACATTGATCAATGACACATTTGGTAATTTCTCAACTGATGATGATGATCAGGATGACGTTGATGTCATTCATGATATACCTCTACTTGAGAAGACAAACACAACCCTTTACGAAGGCTCCCAAACAACTCTTCTCTATGTTGTATTGGTGTTGTTGAAATTGAAGGTTATGAATGGTTTATCCAACATAACAATGTTACGCATGCTAAGGTATGTCATATATGTCATAATAGTCAATAAAGGGTGAAACATGTACCATAAAAATTGTTAATATTAACAATTTATATATTTTTTTATAGATTGAGAGGTGAGTTTTTGTTACCACCATCGAATATTCTCCCTTGCTCATACTGGGAATTATGTGCCACTATGAAAGATATTGGAATGTAGTATCAAGCAATAGATGCTTGTCCTAATGATCATATTATTTATCATAAAGAACATAAATTTGCAATAGAATTACCTGAATGTCATACAAGTAGATATCAAACAGATCAAATAACAGAAAAGGTGCCTTGCAAGGTTCTTCATTACATCCCCATTATACCACGTTTGCAAAGATTTTTCAGGTGTTGTAGCTTGGCACAATTTATGGATTACCATGGACGCAATAAGAGTCAAGATGACATTATTTGAATGCCTATGGATGGTTCAAAATTTAAGGACATAGAGGAAAAGTGACCACACTTTATCAAAGAACCTTGAAATCTCAAGCTTTCATTGGTAGCGGACGGTGTCAATCCATTTTGAGAGTTGAGTTATGTTTACTATATTTGGCCTATTTTTTTCATCAACAATAACATTACTCCATGGATTTCAGTAAAGAGGGAACACATTATGTTGGAAATAATTGTTCTAGGTATTTTATCATTTAATAGTTATCTGCATGTAATTATAAATCTTGCAGTAAAATGGTCACAATAATTATGTAATGTTGTTGTTCATTCAACTAGGTAAATACCAAGTTAAATATATGAATGTATATATTGAGCCTCTTATCGATGAGTTGCTGGAGTTATGGAATGGTGTCACTATGTATGACATCTCTAGAACAATAGGACAAAGACAATTTCAATTCCAT
The DNA here is from genome assembly GCA_018584345.1 of Thuja plicata. Lineage (NCBI taxonomy): Eukaryota > Viridiplantae > Streptophyta > Pinopsida > Cupressales > Cupressaceae > Thuja > Thuja plicata. The sequence goes on from MU226349.1 coordinate 144,796, forward strand.
GCAATGCTTGTATGGACAATACATGATGCCCAATGGCTAATATATATTTCTAGTATGTTATGGTGAATTCAAGTTGCACATGATAATTGTAATTATAAAAATTAACATATTTAATCCAGTTGTATAATTATCTTGTAGGTCTTCAAACAAAGGGAAAATTTGCATGTATAGAATGTGGTTCAAAGATGAAATCTCGTCATTCAAAAAGCTTAGAAAGCAGGTGTTTGATGAGTATAGGAACTTCCTCCATAGAAATCATAAGTATCGAACTACTGAAAAACATCTTTTCAATGGAAAAGAAGAGACTACATCAAAGCCACAAAGAATAATAAATCGCCTATGGAAGTTGGAAATATAATAGAATTAATCATCAAGGTACTACCATTCCACCTAATGGTTTATGTTTGGAATTTATATATTTCTATTGTGTTTTTTTTGTTGATTATGTAATTAATGATCGTGAAGGTCGTCAAGGCAATACTACTGAGCACCTTCCAAAGGGACTAAAACTTTATCCCAGACAATTTGGTAGGCTTCCCTAATACGAGAAACTACAAATTGTGCATTTGTTTGATGCTATGCATATTATAAATAATGTAACAGAGACATTGTAGAAAATATTGGATAGAAGGCATGACAAAGAAAAAATTGTCAAAATTTGTAGTGACATTCATAAATCCAATCATGCAATGAAAAATTTCATTGAACCAAATAGAAATGGAGACCAGATTAATATAAGTGCCCTTCCTTGGTTATTAACGGGGCAACAAAGTGATTCCATAAAATAATTCATACAAAAAATTCAATTTCCCATAGGATTTGCTGTGAACATAAGAAATCTCATATCAAAGAAAAGTGAATTTGGGTCAGTGTTGAAAATGCATGATTGACATACCTTCATCAGGGTAATTCATGTTCTTTTGTATTTAAAATATATTTGTAATCTGCATGTACTTTTCATTGTATTATGTGAGAAAATAATGACATAATTAGTTTATAATTGTTGCAGTACATGCTACCCCTATCTCTCCCAGAGAACTTCAACAATAACATCAAACAAGTGATATATGATCTTGGGAAATACATGAGGTAAGCAGTGATATCTGTTCAATTTGTTGTATATATTTATTATATTCACAATTTGTTTTTCTTGTTATGTAATATATTGTAAAGTCTCGTATTTATATATTTATGTGTCTTGAATGTCTTGTAGGTGGTTGTCATCTAAAGAAATACATAAAAATATATAAAATATTGAAAGAGAAGAATTCCTCATCTAATGTGTGAAATGAAAATGTGTCTACCTTCAATTTTTTCAATGCACAAGAACACTACCTCATACACCAAGTTGAGGAGATTGAATTGTGTGGACTTGTACACACTCAGTCAATGTGGATGGTTGAGAGGCACTTGAAATTTTTGAAGACTTTGGTTTGACAAAGACAACATCCTAAGGGTTCTATGGTAGAGGGATATATGGTATACCAGACTAAGGTGTACGTTACAGAATATCTTCCTAAGCTTGCAACAAAGAACTATACAGATCGCATTTGGGATCTCGACACCATTAGAAAATTTGAAGGGGAGTACTTGGTGGGGGAAGATAGATTGAGGAAAGTGAGAGGTAATAAATTATAATATTTTAGTGTAGTTAATTAATTCTTAATCTTCAAAATTAATCGATTGTAAGTTGTCTATTTTTTTTTGTATAGCTGCTTGAGAGTTAGATGCAATACATTTGTATATTGCAAACAATCAAAATTGGATGACGGTATGGATTGAACGATGTCATCATTTTGGTCACACATTAACATGGGAATCTATCTTTATTGGTTCAAGAAGCTCATCGTAATGAAGATTCTAATTTTGCGCAAAGGGAAATAGATTTAGCATATGGTTGAAGATATTTTTAGGTACGTATAAATTTGTTAATCACTCGTACATTTATCAACTCCTGATGCAATAATTTTTACATGTTTGACATATTATTGCAGGTCAAACACTACAAGGCTATGTTTTTCAATGGTCATAAATTTTGCATCAAAAAGTTGGATGACACAAAGAAAACTTGTAATTTTGGGGTAAGTGTAGTTTTTTAGGTGACTAATATTTCATCTAGAAACGAATTACATCCTTGAGAGTCTCAAAATTGATACTATAGAATTTTGGATGATATACTTGAGTGTGAATTTAATTTCTTTAGATTATTTCTCTTCGTCATTAGATGGTACAGGTGATGACTTAATCAAAATGATCCTGATAGAATTATTATTGAACATGATAATGGATTTCCAATGATTAATACAAGGTGGTTTGAGACAGTTGGGGATGAGCCCTATGTTCTTCCAAGCCAATGTAAGAAGGTATTTTACACAGAGGTTCCACATAAACCGGGTTGGTTGTTTATTGTTAGACATGGTCTAAGAGGAAGGTAGATAAGGTATAATGTGATGGAAGATGAAGATTTTGAACAAGTCAAAGATCATTGTCCCACTTAGTGTTTGAGTCTCCTCTTGAACCTAGTGGAGCATCTTCCTTCCAAAATGTATGGTAAATGAAAAGGAGAAGCAATTTTACCTATCTATATCATTGCTTCCCTTTTCACCATATACAATATCAATGTAAGTTCAAACTTTTGAATTCAAGTTAATTAAAAGATCTAAAAAAAATTAAATCAATAAATACTTGTACTTACTAGCACAACCATCGAACCAAATCGAATGTTGTGAAACATTTATTTCATGTTTCCTTATATCTTAAAAAAAAATCCAAAAAATGAGCTACGTAGCTTCTATTGACCTATATCATCAGTGATATAAAAATGAACCTCCTTAATGATAATGTGTTCATATTTTTAGTTTCTACACCATCCATGTCAAACTCTGAATGTATATAACAAACTTGTACAAATATTGTAACTTGTTCGGAATGAAATATTGACTCTGAATTGCAGGGCGGGGACTAAATGTATAGTGGTCAAAGAAGTCTACAATTGAGAGAATACAACCTAGTGGAAAGTAATTTTTTGAGTCATGAAATTATTTATCTTGATATCTTGCACCATGACAATGTTGAATGTGTGTATATATGATATTACAAAATTTATTCATAAACTCATTGTAAGGCAATTCACTCTCTTTTAGCATAAATTTTTTTTGACTGTACTCCTAACTTTGTTTTGTATTTATCATATTAAAATATCTTCCACATAACTTTCTTTGAATGATTAATATTCTCAAATTGTAAAAATTTCTTTAAATCTCCACAATCCTTGCATGCATTTTGTAAACATTGTATATTAAACTCATTTGAATCTTCTATTTTTTGACATAGAATAGACTTCATGAATTATGTTTTATTACTAGAGATGACTATATTTGGATTAGTTACTACCATAGCGTTTTTATATGAAATTTTTAGGACTTTTTATGATTTTGATTGATTTTTTAGGACTGTATATGATTTTTGTTGATTTTTTAAGGACTTTATTTAATTTTTATTGATTTTTTAGGACTTTATTTGATTTTTACATATTTTCTTAGGACATTATTATTTACATGCCAATTTCTCTAATATGATAATGTAAATGACTCTATTTTGCAACCCTATTCTGGGAATTTCTCCTAGTCCAATTCAAAGCTATGTATAATGGCTAATCAACAACAAGAAAGATATGTACAAACTGGATATACAATGGGATGACATTAAACATTAAGCAGTTATAGGACAAAAAGGGACTCTAGGATCAGAACGGGAAGTGAATAGAAGGTATATCAAGAAAATAGATATGCACCAGATAGAGTGATGATAAATGATGGAGCAATGACTTACTACATGTGGCACATGTTTGTCAATTTTTCACCACAGTACTTGCCTAAAGCATTTGTTTTGTAGGTTTTCACTAGAGAGAAAAATTATTTCTCTTTACTTTTTAATGTCACCGAGACAATTGTTTGCTAGGTTTTCATTAAGGCAAAAAAAATTTCAAGATCTTTTTTAACTTTTTTGATACTTTTTTCAAGATCATGTAAAATACTTTCGGAGGTGTATGTTGTTAACTGGATTAGAAAGTGGTTCTCCCTATAATTTTGCAAGCTAATAAACTTAAGACACATAAGTTGAACTAAGAATATAGGGCCCTATCTAGGTAGGCTCAAATTATCCTGACTTTTTTTTGTCCTATTAATTTTTAGGATTCTTCTTTAAGACCAAGTCTTTGACTTCAAAATGAAAACCTTTAACTTTGTTTTTGTAGCTTATGTGAAGACAATTTGGATATGAAAATAAATGGACCAAGGTAGCTTGTCTTCTTTCATCTAGAATTTCAAGCTTATGGAGTTTGGATACTCTATAATCTTCTCCATCTATCATATTGCACAAAGAAAATCTCAATGAAGGGATCTCAACTTTAATTGGCAATATCACCTCAATACCATAAACTAGAGAATAGGGGTAGCACCGATAGAAGTGCATGCACTAGTTTAGTATTCCCATAAAGTAAGATTCAGTTGCATATGCCATTCTCAACTAGTGTCATTGACAAACTTTTTTAATATTTTCATAATGATTTATTGGATGCATGAGCTTGGTCATTGCCTTATGGATAGTATATGGTAGAGAACCACTACTAAATATAGAATTTCTTACAAAGCTCTTTGACATATTTATTTTTTAATGGGCTACCATTGTCATTGACAATGGCCAAAGGGATCCTACAGTGGAATATGATGTAGTTTAGGATAAAATTTCAGATTTGCTTACCAGTAATGTATGTCATAGGGATGGCCTCAATCCATTTAGTGAAATACTTTGTACTAGTGATTATATACTTATGACCATTAGTATAAGTAGGATGAATCTTTCATACGAGGTCATGCCCCCACTGAGAAAAGGGCCAAGGTGAAATAATTGGTTGAAGTTCTTGTGTTGGGGCATGGATCATGTCTTCATGCATCTGGAAATTGTAGCATTTGTTTGCAAAATCACAGGCATCTTGTTCCGTGGTGGGCCAATAGTATCCATCTCTTACTAGTTTCTTTGCCAAACTTAGACCATTGAAATGTTGTCGACATATACCACCATGTACCTCACTTCCTTTTGTGTTAATCAAACCTCCTTTGGTCGTGGAATCTTTGTATTTTTCCTTGTTATGTTGTGGGGTGTTCCAATTTCCCTCTTCAACATTTTGGTGAACCCACTTCTTTCCTGTTTCATACCTTCTTTATTTGATAGTTAGATCTCTTTTGCATATCTAGATCTACTTTGTATGCATTGTGTTTGTCATTACATATTTGTTACATTGTATGCATCTAGACCTCTAGCTTCTATCTTTCCTTTGGTGTCTAAATTCACTTTATATCAATTGCATTGTTTAGCATATTTGCATTGTGAAGAAACAAATTTGTTTCAATTCATTCTTAGATTGCATTGCATTTCATTCATAGTTATGATTCATAGTTAGATATACTTCTACTACTTGTTAGCATTCTCTTTTATTGTCTCAATTTTCAAGTTAAGGTTAACTCTAGAACAGAGGCTTGACCGAGGCAAGTCCCTCCCCAAAAACAAAACCCTTTTTCCCTCTTGCAGATTCAGGTATACAGACTTGCTAATTCAGATTTAGAGCCTTTGGAAACAAGTTATTATCACATATCTAGATCTCAGAAGAACTTGAAGAGTAGGTGAATGTCAATCTCAACCTTGTCTTAGGTAGATTTTCTGCATGTCACCATCCACCTTCCTGGTCTTCACAGCCCCTCCAGGTCGGCATAGTCCAGAGGCTCCCTATTTTATGGGATTTCTAGATCTCAATTTTAGTTCTTAAAATTTAAAATGTGTAATGGATAGTATACTCGATGCGGTTTAGTATGCAGCTAAAATTGATCAACTATAGGTAGAATTATTGGGAGGGTTCATTTCTTTACTTATTCATTGGTGAATTGAGACATCAATAGGTTTTGTTGGTTCAGTCTCTTTAGTTGTTTCTTTGTTCTTGGAAACAAATTGCCTAACAACATGTAGGGCATTGCGGAGGTAAGTATGTGGGTAAGAAATATTTTTTACACAATATTGAGCATCTTGTGCAGGAGAAAATCAGAGTTTATGTAAATTTATTTTGTAATGCTCAGAGAATCATGCTTGACATCCACTTTTGAAACCAAAATCTATAGAATTTCTCACATATCATCATTCTATAATCGATTACAAAAAGTCTCGGTTGATTGAAGCCATACCATCTGACATATTGGGTGTGACACATGGAATCATGCAATGATCAATTTTAGATCAAACTTGTTGGCCCATCAAGAATGTGAGGAAAATAGGCTAAGTTCCCTAACCTTTCTCTTCTCACCTTTTCTATTTGTAAATTTTTTTATACCATTGTTAGAATAATTTTAGATCATATGTCATTTTTTTTCTTATTTTATGTTTTAGCATTAAGGTTTTAAAGTGATCAGATAGAAAAGGAAATAGCCTTTTTAATTTTTGTGGCAGCTGAAATGTAAGTAAATAATCTCTCACCAAGGAAGATAGTAGGTAAATGGGAGCAACATGTATGACTAGAGACTAACTAGGTACAAAAGGAATTATTGAAGGAATATCAACATATAGAAGGTGTCATAATTAGATCACACTGTTAAGTAGAATCCTGGTTGAAGTTTGATACAACCTCAAACATTAAGTGATCTTCCTTAGTATCCTTCCACTATGTAGTATCACCTTTCCAATGTGATAGAGAGTAATCTAAATCCAGGTGACCAATAGAAAAGCATAACAAAAAAAATAGGGGACTCATAATCTAACAATTGCATTCAAGATCTCTTCCCCATATTCAACATTGCATCTTCATTAAGAGGTCTAGAGATGTCAATGTCAACAAGAATGCCAAAAAATTTGGATTGTATCAAAAGGGAAGTGGAATCCTCCACCTTCAAAGAAGACCATTAGAGTTGTTGATGGCCTCATAACATAATTCCACCCAAAAATTTTGTTTTCTTGTGATAACACAACTAATCATTTAGTTGTTGATTTTCAAGCATTTTTCCACTCAGTTGAAGGAGGCATCATATCTGAGAGCTTGTGCACCCTTACTTTTGTTGCAACCATCGACCTGTCTTTTAGTCAAATAATAGGTACTATTCTTGACTTACAAATATTCAAATATTTTATTT
>MU226349.1:157475-203899 GCA_018584345.1 Thuja plicata
TCTCGCCCCTCACCCTCACTCCCCCTCGCCCTCGCCCCCTCGCCGCTCTCCCTCTCAACTCTTTGTTAATTAACAAACATATTTATACACACATACAAAACCATAGCTTCATACATATACATTCATATATGCATATATGCATGCACACATACACATACACGTACATTCATTTATGAGCATGAAAGAAATGCATGTGTATGCGTATGTATACATATATATACACACGTGCATATATACATACATAGGTACATGCATGCATTCATTCATACATACATATCAACTCTTTGTTAATTAACAAACACATTATACACACATACAAAACCATAGCTTTATACATATACATTCATATATGCATATATGCTTGCATACATACACATACACATACATTCATTTATGAGCATGAAAGAAATGCATGTTATATGTATGCATGTACAAATGAACATGAATGTATATATTCATATATGCATACATACATGTACATATATGCAATGCAATTCGATACATACATATATATACACACATGCGTGTATACATACATAGGTACATGCATGCATTCATGTATACATACATATCAACTCTTTGTTAATTAACAAACACATTTATACACACATACAAAACCATAGCTTTATACATATACATTCATACATGCATTTATGCATGCATACATACACATACACATACATTCATTTATGAGCATGAAAGAAATGCATGTTATATGTATGCATGTACAAATGAACATGAATGTATATATTCATGAAACTTAATGACATGCCTACAATTAAACAATCATATATGCATATATGCATGCATAAATACACATACACATACATTCATTTATGAGCATGAAAAAAATGCATGTTATACGTATGCATGTGTATGTGTATGTATACATATATACACACATGCATGCATTCATGCATACATACATATCAACTCTTTGTTAATTAACAAACACATTTATACACACATACAAAACCATAGCTTTATACATATACATTCATATATGCATATATATGCATGCATGCATACACATACACATACATTCATTTATGAGCATGAAAGAAATGCTTGTTATATGTATGCATGTACAAATGAACATGAATGTAAATATTCATGAAACTTGACATGCCTACAATTAAACAATTGAAAAACAAGTAAAATAATTAGTGACACTTGGTCAATGTCATTAACCTTAATGCAAAAGAACACCAAACACTCCATAATGGTTAGATGTAAATTACTTATGATAATTCTATATAAACCCTGCAAGACTTAGCTAAATCATTAAGTTGTTTACATCCAATTATCAAACATGCTCCATCTTTTACATGCAATCATCAAACTTACCTCATGAATATGTACTCTAAGCAATTGATCACTCTAAACTTTCAAAACCATAGAACTAAAGCACATTTAGATCTCTATAAACTTCAAACGAGATATCCATACAACTTAATTATCTTTTATTATACCTTCAACACAAATTAAATTTTCAAAATACATATTTGATTATAAAATTTATTTAATGAAATTATATTTAAACATTAAAAAACTAAAAATAACATGAAAAATGACATGAAAAGGGAACAAAAAAGACCTCTTGAAGGATGTCCATGGCCATCCTTAAGAGTTTGTGGAGAGGTATTTCTACCTCTCCTAAAAAATAATATATTTTTTATTAATTATAATTGCTAACCAATGTTTACAAGAAATTTAGACATTCATCAATGCACAAATCTATTTACAATAAGAAATGATCGTACTCCTTAGCATTTGTTTTCTTCTTATTCCTTCCAAACCAAATGAACCCTGCACATTTCACACCTAACATTAATAAACCTTTTGACATAAAAATCATCAAATGATACATAAATAATATTAAAGAAAATCTTTAGTTAAAAGTCATAATTTAGAAGAGAGGAAGAATAGACATAAGCAATATACTCATTGCCTCTTTCAGTCATACCAAGGCAGCATTCCTCTCTAACATCTGCAAGTCAGTCTATTAAAACTGCCAAGGAGATTGAAGCATATTCTAGCAATCAACAAGAGAAAGGTTTTGCTTATAATTTGCACATAATTTTCTACAGATAAAAACACCATTATTGACAAGGAAGAAGCTAAAGGTGTCTTGCTTGTTTTACCARCAGCTGCTACATGTYAAGATCTCAAAAATGACCTTTTGAAAARTAAATATTCTTTAACTATTTTCAAGATTCCAAATATATTTAGAATCGATAAATGATATTAACCAGRTTTTTCTTGAGATTGTTCCATATCARTAAGAAGATAAATACTTASTAAAGCAGATCGAAWTTCTATGCAGGAAATGAGTTGGATCAAGATTTTCATTTTTCAGTTGTAATACTCTCCCATAATGGCAGTTGAAATACTCTCCTAAGTTGAATGCATCCCTTTGGAGAATGTGTTTCTTCGTATGAAAAGTGAATGTGTTTGTTGTTTGGGTACTTTACATGAGGCTAACATTTTCACCATATTTTTTTAGGTACTTTTACCCCATGAAGAAAGTTAATGGGCGACCATCTTACAAGTTATAATACTTGTATTTATTTATTACAAGTTATAATACTTGTATTTATTTATTATCTTTACAAAATATTATTACATTGAAAAGGACATTATGTTAGAGGAAATGTCAATATTCCTTTTAAGTTGCAAATCTTATCTACAAGAGTATCTATTCACACTAATACCCAAATGGGCGTGGGCCAAGTTTAAAGCTTTGTTGATAAAAACAAGGAAAAATATACAAATGGGTTGAGCACCATACCAAATTTAGCATAGAGACCTCGCCCCAGCTGCAAGTCCCCAAGTCCCATAGTCACATTTCTCTGGAGGCCACCAGTCAAGTGTGGCACATATGAAATCGTTGTTTGTCTCTGCTATAGGAAAGTCCCCATGGATTGCAACTTTAACAACAACACTCTTGTCAAATGGACTCTGGCATTCAACTCTGTTGTTGCAGAAGGCAGCCAATATGAACATCCAAATCCACGTGCAAAGGGAAGCCATGGATACAGAGTAGCAGTTGTAATGAGAGAAAAAGTGATGTTCATAGTTGTAGCATTTTTAGTAAACAGTTGGTTTTTTAATAAGGAACTCAATGTACAAACGAGGTCGTGAGAGTAAGTGAGCCTTGATTAGGTTGAGTGGCCATTATTATTAGCTAAAAAAAATCCGGAAACTTATAGCACTGCTACTTCAAATTTGATCAAACATAACCTACAGGTCATAAAGCAATTTTTTCTCTGTTGGCTTTGAAATCAATTCTAGTTTTCAAGCTTTGGCATGGAGAGATGCCCAGTAACATACCATCTACAGAAGGCTTGAAGGCTGCTAAATCTTTGGAAAATTGGAAAGCACATGGACGTGTGGGCTCTATAAGAACACATCTGTATTGACACATTACAATGGCAGGTATCCTCAGCACTGGCCACATCTGAACCATCATGCAAAATGCTAAAGCACAGCCAAGGCATGTGGACTGTTGAAAAGCTGCCATCTTGCACTCGAAACCCTCCCTTGTTCAATTGTTGCCAGCCATATTTGTTAAAGCTCCTGCAACGCACTGACAAAGAGTGCGAGGGTCGCACATTCTCTTGCATTGGTAACTGTTAACACATTTGCCAACTATCTGCTACACCAATAAAGACTGCCAAAATAATTTCCATTATTATTTTGGGTAAAAAAAATGCAAGTTGCATGTAATACACATAGGAAAAGAAATCTATGCAAGAAAATCGGACAGTTTGATTGGCTAAATAAAAAAAGATTAATTGCTGTTAAGCATTGCAGCCTCCGCTATAGTTCCCTGACAAGAACTAATAAATTCTCACATAATAGACCATGCAAATGAGCTGTTGAGTATATTTTTTATTAAAATAATGTAAAATTAAATGAATAGTAAAAAATGGCAGTAAAAAGACTGTCATCAGTAACAGTGACAATTGTCAAACAAAACAGCAACAAGAACAAATTAACAGCAGCAAAGAAAATTATCTGAACGCAACTACAAGGCACAGATGTAACAAAGCTGATGAATAGCAACCCAATAAGAAATAGCAGCTACTACAAGGCACAGATATAACAAAGCTGATGAGTAGCAACCCAATAAGAAATAGCAGCTGAAAAGAGATCTCTAACATAAGCAAGAAGCAGAGAAAAAGGAAGGTGCATTAGAAATAGCTGTAACTGCTTCAATCAATGTAAAAAATTTCATGTTCAAGCACAAGGATGCCTCCCTTTTCTGTAAAAATGTGAAACATGAGAAATAGAAGAAATCGGCAAGGAAAAACTGACATTGAATTTTGGTTCCTCAACATATTTGATAAATTCAATGATTTCTTCGAGCTCTTTTGTTGTTCTCAGCCTCTTCGTCTGGCTCACCTATATGAGAAGAATCAATATCATCATTCTTTTTTCTTGATAAATTTTTGTCTATCCTTGTGATCCTTTCTGTGCTTCTTGTCTAGGGCATAAAGAAAAGTATCCTTAGGGCATACTCAAGAGGCTCGTTCGGAGCAAGGTTTATCCAGAACTCAGAAGGCGGAATAGTGGAAGTAGAGAGCGGTCACATGGTGAAAGATGGACACAGCTTTCCTATGCTCGCGAAGCTTCCCCAAACCCGCTGACGGAAGCCCAAATGAAACCCAAGTTCCTCCAAGGTTTAGCGAAGCTCTAAAGGCTTCAAATGGATAACATCTCTCCACATTCAATCTCAAGAATCCTCCAATAGTTTTTGAAGTTGTCTCTGCACCTTCGCCTGAATTTGCTGCCTCGCCAATTGTCTCTGCACCTTCGCCTGATAATGTTTTTTATGCATCGCCAGAGACCAGCGTGCAGACGAGCAATGGAAAAATCCTACGAAATATAATTAAAAAAGAGTACAAAAAAATCATAATAGGGAAAGAAGAAAAAAACTAAATAAAACTAAGGAAAAACAAATTGTTTATATATCTTAATATGATTTTTTTTTGGCTCTCTCCAACGGCTATTTTAGTTTGAAAATGTTAGACTTTTTTTTCCATTGTTTTTTACCTCTTAGATATTTAAAAAATTATCTCAACGGCTTTAAGTCTTTAATTGATTTGGAATATAAATCAATTAATTAATAATTAATTTGAAGAATTATAAATTTTAATTAAATTTGTGTGACATCTGATTTGACATGTTATATTAACTAATTTTATCGATTGAATTCTAATAGCAATATTACAATTTGACTTGCTATGGAAAATACCTCTACTTATCAATTGATTTAAGTAGCAAGCTAAGTGGGTTACTCCATGATTAAATAGCAATGTTGGGATGAGTGACCCATGTGAGCACCACCTAGATGGAATGAGCGCTAAGAAAGAAAGAAAGAAAGAAAATAGTTTTAACGTCTGCGAGGCTAAAGATAGCCTATGGGACAGACAGTCTCACACGCTGAAATTTTCATTTCCACCCTTTTCTTGTGAAGCTTGATGATGAGTGCCCCCAACTACTCAACCGTCCCCTCATTGAAAAGATCAAACCACGAATTCTCGGTCAAAAGAGTATTAAAACTGTCCCTACTGTCCTTGAAGGCGTCACATTCTAGAATGCAGTGTTTTTCTGTTCCATTCATTCTCATGAGAGATAAGTTCTTGTGAATAACTCATGAAACATGAGGCAATGAGCTGAACTATAATTTTATCAATATTTTTTATTTTTTTATCATTTTATTATTGAAAAATATAAAAGTAATTTTACAAGAAATTTGCTTATAAGAGATTTTTTATTTTTATTTTTGTCGTTTAGCAAAGTGTATAATTTTAATGTTCAATAGAATTTATTTTGTATTTATTGTATATCTCTTTATTAGTTATAAAATAATATTTATATTACAATAATACACATATATAATATTTGATAATTTTATAATCATTATAAATGAAAACTATTATTCATTATGTTAAAATTTGCATAATAATACCATTTTCCTTTTGCTTTTATGTTCAGTTTGGTGGAATAACATATTTGCACTCACTTCCACATAATTACTACATGTCTTAGAATGACAGTTTATCTTTGAGCTTCATTTATGTGTCACTTGGGATTATTCTAGTTCAGTCCTAAGACATGTGGAAATGAACCAAAATTTCTAACTTTCGAATTGAAACTCTAGATATCTTGCCCCTTCCAACTTATCACTATGAGCTAACTCAACACGTATTTATGTGGTAGATTGCTATGTCATGGTACTTAAAGACACTCAATTTTCCAAAATTTATATCTAATTTTAATAGGTTGAAATCAATATAACATGGTTTAGTTTTTATCGGGTCAAAGAATCGAATCCAATTTATCTACATATGGACCACATCTATGTTTTTGTATGATTTTTGATATCCATCTTTGTCGCTAATTCACCGTAATAAGGGATTAACCTAGGATAACATTTTCCCTATGGCACATCCCTAGGATAGAAATCAATGCATAAATGAGAAAGTTGATAGGACCTTTGAAGAAATAAGGACAAAACATAGACAAAACATTGATATAAAATGGGATCCTTTATGAGGGAAAGTCGCCTACCATTCCTTCATGAAGGCATGCCATCCCTTCTCTACCATGTCTTGTTTAGAAACTTTTGCATCAAAATTATTGATGGATAAATCCTTGTTTTTCATTATTGCTTAGGCTTTAGTTTTGAAATCTATGAACCAACTCTTATTTTCTCCACTTAGTATTTAGAGATGACCATATGATATGTAACTTAGATTAAGGAGTTTTACTAAATATCTTTCCTAGTGATTCTATTTGTCAAGATGAATGAATGTTAGAATCAAATTCCTATATTTGAGGCATAACTAGAAAATCTATTCATTACTTAGTAGCCACGATTTCCTAGAAATACTAGCAAAGGGACTAGGGGGAAATTTACTCGGCTAGAAAGAATATAAGGAGGCAAATTCAATCATAGTAGCAAAGTAGACATAGTTTTTATTTAGATTCAAGGGAGGGTACTAGACCACCTCTAGGTTCCTTCCCCTCTACTTTATGTGGGTTTTATCCCAACGTTGCTTCTCAATTCTCTATTTTTACAATTATGATGTGCAATTGCCTCTAAATGATTCTATGAGATAAGACATCATTACGATGTGGGCAAGTGGTGGGTTGGTGGCCTTTGATGATAGTAGAACTCCAAGCCATGACTTCCTCTCCTTTTCAATGCCACTCTTCTTCAATATCACATATAAAGTTGAGTACAATCCCTCGTCATTACTTTCCCAAAATAGTGCAAAATTTTTGCATGATAAAACTATTATCAAATGATACAATGTAAGTTAATAAATTGTAGAATAATTCAGTTTATAGAGGTTTGAATTAACTTAAAAGATTACAACTAGTACAATGGTATAGGGATCTTGTGTAATCAATATGTTTATTGGTCCATCATTGAGAGTAGTGACCAAATTATCATTTCTATCTTACAATAGATTATTTTTATATGGTGAAGAGTTCCTAGCATTCTTGACATTAAGTGAAATTTTATTTATGAGATATGATCATGTAGACTTTTTAGGGGCATTGCTTATTTTTCACTAGATTAGTTAATGTTTTTGATATTAATAAGCAACAAAAACTAGGGTGATGACCCCTTACAGTTCACACCCCGAGGGTGTATAGTCACAACACACTAACAGGACAAAAACATCAAAAACTAGTCTAGAACAAAGCTAATAAAATATAAACATAGGTCATAGATCAAAAGCCTATACACATGAAAGTTAGCACCATCGTACTGAGTACTACCTGTCAAAAGAGAAAAAACTAAAAATTTATCTAAAAACATACTAGTATAGCCGAAGCCACAACATAAACAACAAGAGTTCAAAGAGCCACTCGAGCTAAAACTAAAACTAAACAGGAAAGCCGCGGGGGTGTAAGGGGTTTGAACCCCACTATGCCTTATGTGAAGATTTAATATTACAACCTGATTGATGCAACACATTGGACCAATCATCAATGAGGAATTTACACAAATCCTTGTAGTTACTTTCCTCATGAACTCATCTTCACAAAGAATCTTTTGTTGTAGCAGGCATAGAGAGATTGTCAAATTGTGCATTACACAAAGTTTGAATCTAGAGATGCTTCCAAGCTTCCTTTCAACCTCACTCACTCTATTTTATGATTGTTCACCTCATTCAACAAGCTTTCCAAATCAATGGTTGAAGCCATGTCAAAGATGGACATGATAGGTTTCTCCTTAGAGGGTGGAAAATTGGTACCAGGATCAGTAGGTTACTCCTTTAATTTTTTCAGAAGTGTTTGAGCTATTGGAGGTGGATGTATTCAAGCTACCACTATCATTAGTCTCCATATTATCATTCTCTATGTTCTTGATTTTCTCAATCCCTTAATCAAAATTCATGTTCCCTTGTTCTATGTCTCCTCCGAGTCATAATCCAAAAGTACCTTTTTCCTTTCTTTGCAGATCTATTAGCTAGTCTATTAGATCTTCAAGGGGTGCTATGTTTCTCCACTTCCTCATCACCATCTATGTTAACCTTCTAAACCAATAATTTATCTTTCTTGGTAGGAAGGGAGGGTTATGCCTTTCCTCTTGGAGGTCAATGGAAATGAATCTTTTCCCTTAGGTCCAGTCTCAAGGGTAGCAACATCAAAACTATGAATTTTTGGGATGCTCATCCAGGAGGAAATCTTGCTAGATCTTGGGTTTTTAATACCTTTTTTATTAGTCTGGCCAAGCATGTCAACAATTCCAATAGGTGGGGGGATTTTGACACAAGGGCCTCATAGACAAGGATGGATTTAGGAGGGAAAATGACCATGTGAAAATTGAACAATCTAAAAACAAGGCCATAGTGCAATTAAGTTGATTTCTTACCCTGACAGATACTATATCTAACCTCACACAGAGTTCTCAAGAGAATTCAATAGATAAAATGGAAAAGAGATTATTTCATGATTCCTAAAGTGATTAAGAAGTGGCATATGGTAAAAATATTAAACTTTAAAATGCCCTTCCAGCATAAAGTGCCTCATGATCATATAACAAACCTTGTCCCAAGGAGAAGGTAGCTCCAACCTATCATAACCACCTTGCCTCTTAATTGAAGCCTCACTATCCTTAAAGAACCTGTTAAAACTATCATTGTTCATAACATGGTTGGTCTTCTTCCATTTCCTATCCTCAGTAGAAATCCCAATGGCCTTAGCATTGAACTCTTGAATGATTTTGAAAAAATGTCCCCAACTGAAACCCTTTTATTATCCCAGGAGCTAGAAAATTATGCAGAAATTCCCTCATCAAAGTAATTAATGGATTCAATAAAATCACTAACCCCACCCTCCTTGTAGATGTTCCATACTATGTGGTTATTCTTGAAGTCATTTAGTTTTCCCAGCTCGATGTGGTTTCCACCATCCTCATTAATAGTAACAAAATACATAGATCAATCAATACTAAAGTGAGAACTACACCTCTTAATACATAAAAGGGAAGTTGTCATTACTACCAGACATGTAAAGGAAGGAAGAGTGTGTGTCTGTCTGGTTGGGTGAAATAATTTAACCATCTCCCCAAAAAAATTGACCCATGTGAGTTGTAGCTTCCCACAAGAGTGAGTCTTTTCAATACGGTACATATAGTGTACCCTTAATCACACAAGGGGTAATGATAAATGCAAGTTGAACCAGTCATGCTAATCCCATAATGTCATACCATCAAGTTACAGTTCTGTTTGGACTAATTTAATCAAAATGATTACGCAGGAGCCTCCTAGGAAAAGGCAAACAACTATACCATGAATAGTAATAAATGCCTTTTAGGAAATGCATTTTCCAAAAGTAAATCCATCGTGCCACATCATTCATCTTGTATTCAAGCTCAAAATCAGTGATGTAGATTAAGTGGAAAAATAAAGTTGTGAGTTCCAAGGAAAAGTGCAAGTCACGAGGCAAGGTTAACCGCCTAACCGAGTTACAAATACATTGTATCAGTTTATTGGAGATGATCAGACGGTTGAGTGCAATTGAAGGAAAACCTAATCAATAGGATCAAGAGAAAAAAACAAAGGCCTATATATTGATGAGTCTGTATGTTTATACAGAGATGCTGGCAAAGTGAATAGTTAAAGAGATACCAAGCAGGGTAGTGAAAGAGTTGGATAACCAGTCCAGAGGAGAGACTGGTGAGTTGTTAATACCAGTAAGTTTTAGAGCACGAGAAAAGGATCTGATCAAGAAAAGTATAGTTGCAGAATCACAGGTCACATTAGTACACTATTGCTTACTAATTTTGTAACAGAAAATATCTTAACCGAGTGGACCTAACAAGTCCTTTTTTAAATCCTTGAGAAAGGTAACATTCTAGGATGGATTTTTAAGTCCTCTAAATAGGCCACTACTAACAGGGTGAAGATCTTAACACGTTTGAGGTAAATCCCCTAACAGGGTCACATCTAATAAATGTGCATTGTAATCTTTAACCGGATTGGCTCTTAACTGGGAAATACTTCAGAAGAGTATTTCTTTTTGTGGGTGACAATTCCTACGAAGGTTTTTCCCTAATTTGGTTTACTCATTAAATCTGTTGTTTCATGTGATGCTTGATAACTATGCTAAAGATGAAAAGAATGAAGCTGGATTTGAATCTTTATTATCTAGGAGACTACCAAGAGGAAAAAGAAAGTACAAAGGGAAGATACCTTTGAAATGTTTTTCATGCAATAGATTGGTCACATTTCTTCTAATTTTCCTAACAATAATGACAAGAAAGATAATAGAGATAACAATAAGACTGAGAATAGATTTAGAAGATTTAAAGATTTTAAGACCAAAGGAAAGAAAGAATGTTACATTGCTGAGGAAGGATCATCTGGTAATGACACTGAGGATGATGATATTGAAGTGGTATATGTTGCAATTAAAGATGAATCTGATGAAGAGAGGTATGTAGAAGAAAAAGCCGTAATCTCACAAGTAAGTAAAAATGATACATGGATTACAGACAACGGTTGTACACACCATATGCCTGGTGATACTGACAAGTTTATTACTTTGAAAGAGCATAATGGAGGCTATGTTAGATTTGGAAATGATGCCCCATATCCTGTGAAAGGAAAAGGCTCTATAATTCTATTGAATAATACTGAGTGTGATGATGTTTATTGGGTTGAAGGCCTGAAATACAATTTGTTGAGTGTGGCACAGTTAAACAATACAGGTCACCGACTAGAATTTCAAAACAAGAGGGTAAAAGTATTTGATCAGGAGGGAAGTCTGATTGCTTTCGGAGGTCAATCTAAAGGTAACCTATTCTACCTTGATACATTCTTAAAGAGTTGTTTGTTTTTTAATATTGAAGATGTATGACTATGGCACAATAGGCCATGTTATGTTAATTTTGACAACTTAATCAAAGTGAGTAAGAAGAGCATAGCAAGAGGTCTACCAAGTCTAGACAAACCTGAGAATGTGATGTGTAAAGGATGTCAAGTAGGGAAGATGACTAAATCTAGCTTTACAAGGAAAACTAAAACTATACAAGGTATATTGGAATTGGTACACACTGACCTATGTGGTCCCATGAGAACACAAAGCTACTATGGAGATATTTATTTCATATTGTTTGTTGATGATTATTCAAGAATGATGTCGATCATGTTTTTAAAAGAAAAATCTAAAGCATTTAAAATGTTTAAGTGGTACAAGGCTAGAGTTGAAAAAGAAATAGGAAGACAATTGAAATGTCTAAGATTTGATAGAGGATGAGAGTTTACTTCTGATGATTTTACACTCTTCTACAATGAACATGGTATAAAGAGGCAAATGTCTGCACCGAGAACACCACAACAGAATGATATAGCTGAGAGAAGAAACAGATCCATTATGGATTGTGCTAGAACACTGATGATTGAGAATGATATTTCTCAAAATTTCTGGAGAGAAACGACGAGTACTACTTCTTATACACTGAACCGAGTCCAACTGAAGAAGGGAACTAACAAAAAATGTTATGAGATCTGGTATGGACACAAACTGAATGTAAGCTACTTTAATTTTTTTGGAAGTAGGTGTTATATTCTTAAAGATGCAAGAGATGGTAAATTTGACTCTAAAGGAGATGAAGGGATATTTCTGGGATATTCTACAAAGAGAAAAGCCTACAAATGCTTGAATAATATTACTAACAAAATGGTAGAAAGTGCAAATGTGAGGATTGATGAATTCGTAGAGAAAAATGATGAAGATAGTAAGAAGGAACCTGAGGATTATCAAAGATTTTTTTATGCACAAACTGAGATTCCTGACACCTTACCGAAAGATCAAACTGATGAAGAAGATGAGCAAAGAGAGCTTCCAATGAATGATGGAAATGAAGAGGTATCAACGGCTACTGGGAATATTTTGGCAAAGTATGTAAAGAGACACCACTCACTGAGTAAAATCATTGGAGATAGGACTACTGGAGTTCAAACAAGAAGCAAGGTAAGAGATAACACATGCTTGACAACTCAATTTGAACCTAGGAAAGTAAAAGATGCTATAGAAAGTGAAGATTGGATAAAAGAAATGAATGAAGAGATAGATCAAATTTAAAAGAATAATACATGGACTTTGGTACCTAGACCAAAAGAAAAGAATGTAATTGGTACTAAATGGATTTTCATAAATAAGTTGAATGAGGATGGAAATGTAATTAGAAATAAAGCAAGATTAGTTTGCAAGGGGTATGCACAAGAAGAAGGAATTGACTATGGTGAAACTTTTTCACCTATTGCTAGATTAGAAGGAGTAAGGATTCTACGAGCATATGCGGATTATAAGGGATTCAAAGTTTATCAAATGGATGTTAAGTTTGTATTTCTCAATGGTATTGTAGAAGAGGAAGTGTGTATTGAACAAGCTGAAGGATTTGCTGAGAATACTAAATGAGACATGGTATGCAAACTGCACAAAGCACTTTATAGCTTGAAACAAGCACCTCAAGCATGGTATGAAAGATTACATTCATATATAATCAAAATAGGATTTTAAAGTACTAGTGACAACATTAATGTGTATCTGAAATGTGATAGTAGTAACAAAGTTTTAATTGCTGAGATATTTGTTGATGACATGATCTTTGGAGGTAATGACACATTGTGCACATCTTTTGCTGAGGAGATGAGAAAGGAGTTTGAAAAGTCTGTGATTGGAGAGATTAAGTTCTTTCTTGGAATTCAAAATCAACATGTAGAGGATGGGATCTATATTACACAAGAAAATTATATTAAGGAGATCCTGAAAACCTTTGGTATGGATGACTCAAAACCAGTTGGAGCATCGATGGTCACTGGTTGCAAGTTATCTAAAGAGGGTGACTCATAAGAAGCCAATGAGACACTCTTCTCATCCATGATTCATAATTTGCAATATAAATTGCATAGCAGACCTAATATTGCTCATGTAGTAGGAATTGTTGCAAGGTTTTCTTCTGATCTGAAGGAAACATATATGTTCACCGTCAAAAGAACCTTTAGATATCTGAAAGGAACTAAAGGTTTCAGTGTACTATACAAGAAAGGAGGAGACTTTGAGTTGAAATTCTACACTTATGTTGATTGGGCTGGAAACATTGATGAAAAATAGAGTACAAGAAGAGGAGATTTCTTTTTAGGAGAAAGACTAGTTATATGGCTAAGAAAGAAACAAAGTTGTATATCACAGTCTACAATCGAGGCTGAGTATGTTGCTACAACTATGAATTGTGCAAATATTGTGTGGATCAAACAACTACTAGAAGGTATGCAAGAAGAGATCACCGATCCAGTCACTATCTATTGTGACAATACAAGTGCTATAAATATATCAAAGAATCCAGTAATTCACTCAAATACCAAGAACATATCTATCAAGTATCACTACTTGAGAGAGAAAGTACAAGACAAGCTTGTAATGTCAGAGTATGTGAACTCAAAGGATTAACTTGCTGACATATTCACCAAGCCACTACCAAAGGATGATTTTGAGTATCTAAGAGGTAAATTAGGGGTCCTTCCCCTATCCAACATTCATTAATGCAAAATGCATATTGCATCAATTCTAGGACACATTAAAATATCTGACTTTTGAGTTGATGTTGAGTGATCACACTTTAGGTAATGTCTGAAGTTGTGAAAGGAATTATGTATGCAAAAAGAAATCAGTACATGCAAGGTATGATTCACTACCTGAACAAGATTTCAGGAGTATGAAATTTTTTCATTTATGTCAAAGAGGAGAAGCATGGAATTGATGAAGATATAGCTTAAAGGAGAAGTAAGAACCAAGAGGGAGAAGTATGCAATTGAATATACAAGTAAAGGAGACTGCATGTAAGAGGGAGAATGTTACATAAGGAAAATACAAAGATAAAGCTAAGAGGGAGCAGAGATAGAGGGAGATTATTAACCATCATCAATTATTTGTGTTGTCATCAATTCCAAAGAGGGAGATTGTTAACCAACTGATGGTAATGGTGATGAAGACTGAGTTCAGAAGAATACAAGAAAGTAGAATGGTTAGATCAGTTGTTAGTTTGTCATTTGTTAGAATGATTTATAATAACTGAGAGGGGGGGTGAATTACTTATCCTCAAGTCTAGATGTACCAATTGAACTTTACAACACTTCAACCTACTTAGATCTATTCAATAATCCACTCAGTCTCTATAACATATAATCAATAACATAAACTTTCACTGTCCTCAAGTAATCAACTTGCAGAATATAAAAAATTTAACAATACATCACATCAAATATCATTCACACAATTATGACACCAAGATTTAACGTAGAAAACCAATTTAGGAAAAACCACCAGTAACATGCTACCAAAATTTCACTCTTCTAAAATGAGCTATGTGAGGAGCCAACCCTGTAAAAGGTTACAATACACTCTGTTAAATGTGACCCTGTTAAAGGATTTAATCACCTTGTTAAAAGTGAGCCTTATTAGAGGAATTAGATCATTCCTTTAGAATGTCACCTTGATTAAAGGATTTACAATATGATTGTTAGGTCAGCCTTGGTTAAAAGGATTTTGATTGATACAGTGGTTAGAAAGTAACAGTAGATTTGATCTGAAACATGCAACTCACTTTACAAATATAGATCCACTTTCGCTCAAATGATAATTCACTAACTGGCCTCCATTGTCATCTCTATCACTCAGATCTTCATGGAAATCCATCAAGCAACCACCATTGTGCAGTCTTGTACTACTCTTCTCAGCCTTCTCAACCTTCTTCTTAGATCTGCCAATCAAATGAATCAACCTCTATTTCATCCATAACCTATAATGAGGTTAATCTTATACCTCTCTAATCAAGTAGCTAGATATTTTTCTGATTAATCATCACCGTAGATCTTAGGGTTTGTTCAAATCCAATGAATCCTTCCAACATTTCATTTTCTTTCTACCTTGTAGAATACATCTCAAAATTACTTCTTGAATCCATACATAAAAATGCTTAAACTTATATTAAATTCTCATTCAATTCTCCACAAAGATCATCCTCATCTTAAATACACTTTACATATCCCAAGAATTCAACTATGTTGTCTATCATTGTGTTCTTCTACTCGGTCATCACTAGATAACTCAGTAATTCCTAATGCTTGGTAAATACTGATGCTCTATCGACACTAAATTTTCTTGGAATGTACTGACGCTCGGTCAATACTCGCATCACTCAGCACAAACTTAAGTTCCTTAATCTTCTACTAAGTTACTCATTCATGACTAAACTTTTACTCTTCCAATCTTCACTTGGTGTTAAGGATAAACAACTTATTATCTTGCCAAGGTGTAATCTCATCAAGTACCTATTTTAGTCTCACATAACTCAACCATTTCACCAGGTCTTTTTTTTATCTCCTCTTTTTAAATCTTCTTACATACAAGATAGCAATTGTCTTACCAGTTAAGGTTTGACATCAATGGCAATATAAAAAATTGTTTCAATTTTAGCTTCTAACAATCATTGATGTCAAGCAATTGATTTCTGGTTTATATTAAGTTGGAATATCAATCAGAGAGGAACTTAATTGGGTAGATAATAAAGATCATACAATGATAAGGAACTATTGGTTTAATTTTTTTGTACTTAACATTTGATGTTGTTAAGTCGGTAAAACAGAAAGGTTAAGTCAGTAAAGGGAATAACCTAGTTACCTAGAAGTGAAGTATTAGTCGGTCAAGAAAAGAAAAGATAGTCATCGAGCAAAGTTGACAAGTGAGCAAGGTCAGTTATCGAGCAAGGTTGGTAACAAAACAAAGTCAGATATCGAGTGAATATAATCACCAAAGTAACCGAGCATGAATATAGATTAGATTCAAGGAATAGAAAAAATTTAATGCAAAGGCATAATGATCAAGAAGATGTTGAGGATGAAGGCAAAGTTTGCTACAAGATCTATGGTCATGAAAAGTCAAGTTCAAAATCAGTGATGCAGATTAAGTGGCAAAATAAAGTTTTGAGTTATAAGGAAAAGTGCAAGTTATAAGGAATGGTTAACTGCCTAACCGGGATACAAATACATTGTATCAATTTATTGGAGATGATCAGACGACTGAGTGCAATTGAAGGAAAACCTAATCAATAGGATTAAGAGGCAATACAAAGGCTTATATTTGATGAGTTTGTATGTTTATACAAAGGCGTTGGCAAAGTGAATAGTTGAAGAGCTACCGAGTAGAGTATTGAAAGAGTTTGATAACCAGTCCAGAGGAGAGACTGATATCTTTTTTATGCCAGTAATTTTTAGAGAGAGAACAAAGGATCTAATCAATAAAAGTATAGTTGCAGAATCAAAATTCACATTAGTACATTGTTGCTTACTAATATTTGTAACATAAAATCTCTTAACCGAGTGGACCTAACAAGTCCTTTTGTAATTCCTTGAGAAAGGTAACATTCTAGGATGGATGTTTAAGTCCTCTAACCGGGAAACTCCTAATAGGGTGAAGATCTTAAAAATTCTGAGGTAAATCCCCTAACAGGGTCACATCTAACAAATGTGCATTGTAATATTTAACCGGATTGGCTCTTAACTGGGTAATACTTTAGAAGAGTATTTCTTTTTGTGGGTGACAATTCCCACAAAGGTTTTTCCCAAATTGGGTTTCCTCATTAAATCTGTTTCATGCGATGCTTGATAATTGTGAATGTTATTGCTTATGTTATATGCTTTTATCAAATTTGTGAAGATTTTTCAAGTTTTGGTTGATGTTGTTATTTGAAATTCCAAGTTGAATCGTAGGTTTAGATTTAAAGTATTAAGGTTCAAGATTTTGTGATTCACCCCCCTCTTAGTAAATCATCTTTAGTAGAGTAAACCAATAAAAACCCCAAAATGGTCTTTGATCACTCTACCCGCAATGACCATACATTGAAAATTCTTTGTTGTGTCGTCAAAATTTAATTTGAACTAGCCTAGACAGGGGGGAGTCCATTTTGAGTTTTTCCTTTTCAATTTTTTGGATGGGTCAAACTTCCCAAAGGACTCTTATAAGCCTCAATTCCTAGCCACTTAACAATAACTGAGAGGTGGAGGAATGGGAGGACAAGGCCCCCTTGTGACACTTAAATTATCTAACAACATCTTATGGAAGATGCCAAAGACCACCTTAGGTAGACATTCATTTTCATGGAAGATCCTATTATTCCTTTCTTTCTAGGTTTTCCAGCCTAGATTTGGAGGGATTTGCTTCCATAATTTCCTGATATTCAGATTAAAGGAGATTCATTACCTATTAAAGGCCATTTGTTGAATATCCCTATTCATTACCCAATAGGTTTGGAGAAGCTACATAGTTCTCTACGACATCTCCCATGCAAAGGTGGCAATGTATGAGCAGATGGTTGACTGATTCCTCATTGTGTTTGCATAGGATGCAATGCTTTCACAACTGTAACCCACATTTAATGATATTATCTTGAGTAAGGATCTTTTCATGCATGACCCTCGACCAGAAGAGGTTAATCTTGGGGATTAGTTGAGAGTTCCAAATACTTTTCCATGGTTCAATCTCTTCACCCTCGTCGATGAGCATAAGATATGCGAATTTCATCATGAATTCACCATTGACATTATTCTTCCAAAAAAAGGTATCCTCCCTTGAGAACATTGGGATCCTCTCCTTCCTGAGTCTCCTTTGTAAATATAGTGCTAGAGACATCAACTACCGAAGGCCTTGATAACAGAGTTGGATGTTTTTCCAGAATCTAGACTGGTCCATGTAGTTTTCAACCCAACTCCCAAAAAAAATTTTAGCCATCACATAAAAGTTGCAAAAGGCAAGGATAAAAGAGAGGGGTGTGTTTCCTAGCCAATAGTCATCCCAAAAATGTGTTTTCAGACCATCATCAATCCTCCACTTTAAGCCTTGAAGAAGTAGGGACCTACAATCAAGTATATTGTTCTTAATTTTGGACTATGTGAGGTAGTCGTCCATGCATGTTTAGAAAATGGTGAATTTTTCCCATATTCAAGTACTTATTAGACATAATATCACACCATTTGGATTTATGTCTGGATATATACCATCCAACCTTTGTAAGAAGAGCCTTATTGAGGTGATAGATTCTCCTAACTTACAGACCTCCCATAGATTTTAGCTGACAAAAAGAGTCCCATTTAACCAAAGTTTTCTTTTTCTTTTCTTCTATTCCTAACCACAAGAAGTTTCTTTGGAATCTCTCCATTTTATCAGCCCAAATGTTAGATATTCTAAAGGGTGACAAGTAGACAGGGATTCCTTGCAAGGACTATTTGAGTATTTATGGCTTACCAACATTACATAGGAGTTTGTCTTTCCAATAGGCCATATTATATTGCATTCTTTCTAGGATTGTATTCCAAAATGAGTTTGAAATATCTTTAATAGTAAGTGGTAGTCTTAGGTAAGTATTAGGAAGATCAGAAAACTAACATCAAATAATATTCCTAACTTTGTTTTGTAGGGAATATTGCGTATTGAAAAAATAAACTTTTCTTTTAACATAGTTGATACGTTTCCCTTACACTAAATCATATTCGGTGAGGAGGCATTTATAGCGCCTAGCTTCAAGCACTGATCCAATATCAAAGAGGATTCTTTCATCAATAAATTGTTTTAAAACCACCAGAGGCAGAGTGGAAGCAAGGCACACCCTAAGAATTTTTCTCTCACTTAGCACACATAGAAAACTTCTTCCCAAGAACTCTACCATCAAGATAAACAGATAGAGGGATAGATATTTTCCCTTCCTTAGACCCTTACCAAGGCCAAAAAAACCCTTTAAAACCCCATTGATGAGGATAGAGTAACAAAAAATAGTCACACGTTCCTTCATCAATGCAAATACCTTCCCATCAAAACTAAATCTTTCAAGTACTTTGAAAAGGAAATCTCATTTGACCCTGTCATAATATTTTGATATGTCCAATTTAAGAGCCATCCTAGGAATCCCATGCTTTGTCATAGAATGGAAGACTTTGTGGGTAGTAATGGTTGCATCAAGAATTTATCTCCCTGGGACAAACCCATTTTGGTTACAGTTGATAAGGTTGTAAAGTAAAGGTTTGATTATATTGTCGAGGACTTTACAAAATATTTTGTGCGACTAAAATCATGAAGAGAAACTTGCTCCTAAATTTTGAGAATCAAGGAAATAAAGGAGCAATTTAAATCCTCAATAAGTCTTCCCATTCTAAAGAAGTCTCTAGTAGCCACAATAACATTAGGGCCCAAAATATCTCAGAAATCCTGAAAGAATGTAGGAGGAAAACCATCAGGACTTGTGCCTTAAAATAATCCATAGAGAACATAGCACTTTGTACTTCCTCTCTAGAGATTGAGGCCATGAGAATATCATTATCAACCTGAGAAATAGTTCACAGGAGATAGTCCAACATCCATGCTTCAAGATCACCATCAACACTGCAACAATCATCTATGAAGGCTTTGCAGAAGAAATCGAAGGCCAAGATACCCATCTATTTGTCCTTCATAACCACCCCATCACATTCATCTTTGAGGCTAAGAATGGAATTTCTTTTCTTATGGGTGTAGGTTGGGAGGTGGAAGAAGGTCAAGTTTTTGTCCCCTTCCTTAAGCCATTGGATTCTAGATCTTTGTTTCCAAAAAAATTCCTCTATGGAGGCCATTTTTCCAGTCAACCCTTAGAGTCTCTTTAGTAGTATGTTTAGTTGTTGAGAGGTCACCCCTAAGCCATTTTCCCTTGGATGGAAGCCAACTTCGTGCATAATTATTTTTTATGCTTGAAGATTGTAAGTGAGAAATTTGGTCACACAAATTAAAAATAAATATTAGTTTGAGAAATTATATCCAATCATGATAAAGAAATGATGAAAATATGAAATAATCACTCAAGAGTATCTCATTTCTCTCTAATCCTAATGATGTAATCAATCTTAGTTAAAATCTCTCATTCACATTAAGATCTCAAAGATGAAAACCTAGAAAATGATAGATTTATATGAAATGGATCATAATTGATCTAAATGATGCAAGATTTAAGCTAAATTGATGAAGAAACATGCACTTAGATCTAAGAAATCAAATAAACTAAGAATAATAAAATGAATGATGATACTTATATGAATTAAGATATGCAAACCAATATAATGCACTTTCTCTAGATGAAAGTGGATAATGAAGACTTTTAATGAAAATCTGATCGAAAAAATGCTCTGCAACTTGCTTGATAGAGAAGAGCGAGTTTAGGCCAACTTGGTCATCCGTACGCATAGGGAATTCAATGCACACCCTCTCACCTAGGATTTATGGGCTCGGAGGTAGGAGGATTAAAGTCCAATGCTGGATCAAAGTTTCCTATAATGATATGAGGCCCTGAATTCGGAGATGGTGGAGGAGGAAGTAAAACCTTCAGTCAGGTAGTTGTAGGTACTCCAATCTGCAAGAATGGCACAAATTTTACCAACAAATACTAGGGAGGAAAGGAAGGCAAAGGAGGACCAAGAGGTAAGGTTTCAACTGCTATACACCTTTTCATTTATCCTAATATAGATATGGCTAGTGTGATTAAAGTGGAGAGAGATAGGTTAAGTGATATTGTCATTTTCCTTGCTGCCCAAGATGTGAATAAACTCCCTTTCCATGTGTTCGTGAATAAATAGCTCCACTCAGTATGGGGGAAAAAACTAGGGCTCAAATTCTCCCTTTATAGGATGATCCAGAAAGGTCTATTCATTATATTCTTTTACAACTTAGCCAACCAAAAGGCGGTGGTCGATACACAATTTTGGAGCATTGGCTCATGTAATTTTTGTGCCCTCAGTTGGTCTAATACCACCAAATTTTGATGAAATTCTGGCATTATTGTACCCCAGATAGGTTACCATTAGAGGTATCCCTCCCTTTCTCTAGAATGTTTTACCTAAAGTCCTAGAATCCTTGGGAAAAGTTATCTGAGTCAACCAATCTAATACCCTGCTCCTACATATGGATGCCAGAGTTCTAATTTATATCAAACCTAGAATGGATATTCCAGATACCCTTGACTTTGAGCTTGAAGATGGAATGTACTCATTCCTAATTGAATTTCTGGGTGGAGTAAATTTGTGTTTCCTATGCAAGTGAAAGGACCATAGGAGGAAAAATTGCCCTCTACTGACTTCTAAATATGGTCCCTGATCCATTTCCAAGGATAAGGGAAAGAAAGATTTGTCTGGATTCCCAAAACATGATTTTCCTCCCACCTCAGAGACTCATACCATCAACCCTAATCCTATCTCTGAAGTAAGTATAAACACCGATCATAACCCTATTAGATGAAGCCTTGAACAACTATCTCTTTCCCTTGGCCTTGAGAAGCCATTTGTAGAAGAAGCATGCACCTCAGGTAATAATAGGGTTGAAATTAGAAACCCTCTAGATAAAAAATGCATAAATAGATACAAAGTTAGAAATACTCAACAATTAGTTATGGACAAAATTAGGAAAAATGATGGTCCTTTAAAAAGAAGAAGAGGAAACACCAACGAAAAAATAGTTGAGCATACCCCCTCCTATCAAATTTCTCCAAGACATAAATGATAAGGAGAGAATTGATAGGGGGATGTGGAAGAGGAAGGGAAGATGAGGAACAACGGGTGTTGTTGAGACGACATGGATACCCTAGAAGTAACATGGTAGAAAATTACTAGATGATTATGACTTGAAAGTCATCCATGCAACCCCCCCCTATTTCCTCCTTTACCTCCTCCTTGTTCACTCCCTCTACCCATTCCCAACTTGGTATCCCTTCTAGGGTGGAATAAATTGGTAGGGGAGGAGTAGTAGAGGAAACTTCCCAAAAGGATGACATTTCTCTTAAGGATATATTTAGCGAGTGGTATGAATAAGAATTGGGAAATCATCTCATTTGATGATAGGCCATGGGAGGTTGAACTCAAATATGCCAAGATCAGAAGAAATCCCAGAGTTACAAAAATCCATGTTGAATCTGAGACCCCAGTTGAGGAAGGAGAGAACATAAGCCTTAAAAAATAAAAAGAAAAAGAGGGAGGCCTTTAGGATCAAGAAAAAAAAAGGAGACCAAGAATAATAACAGTAACAACATACCTAAATGCTACTCAAGCTTTAGGAATAGTATAGATTCCTCACCATAATGCTATGGACATAAAAATCGCATCTTGGAATGTTAGAGGATTGGAATCCTTAGAAAGAAAATATATTGTTCAAATATTCTTAAGAGCCAATAAAGGAATTGATATTCTGATGCTACAGGAAGTGAAAGTTGTCAGTTTCACACTTGAAATTTCCATTAAATGCATTTGGAGGTATGTTTTTGCATTCTCTACCACTCACAATAGGGGGAGAGGAGGAACATCTATCCTCCTGAGCCCTTATTGGGCCAAGCTAGTCACCAAATGGGGAAATTCTCCATGTAATAGAGTTGTCTAGCTGAATCTTGAGTACAAAGATAAAAAATTTGGAATATGTTCAATCTATGCCCCCAATAAATAGAGAGATAGGATTGAATTATGAAAATGGATGTTTCAACTAGAGGAGATACCTTGGATAATGGGAGGAGACTTTAACATGGTAGTAAACTCTCAAGATAAACTAGTATGCTCGTTCTCAGACTTGTTTTTCTAACAAGTCTGACACTCTTTGACATGCTGAAAGATATCATCCTTAAGGCCCTTCCATGAGAACCTTTCTTTGACCTTCTTGTAAGTTTTGAAAACCCTCAGTGTCCTACTATGGGTGCATCATGAACAACTTTCAGTACCTTAGCCTTAAGCTTAGAATCTAGCACTAGGTAGATCTTATCCTTATAGAAGATAATATCATTGATTACCTTGTACCTTCTATCTAGAAGCTGACCATCCTAAATTTGACAGGCTTGAGCATTTTTAGAATACTCAACCAACAAATGAGATTTCCAATCTATGGAGATCTCTGATAAAGCACAAGCTGCCATTGGGGGTCATCTGGAAAATGCATCAGCCATAATGTTATTTTTCCCCTTGACATTCTCAATGTCAAAATCATATGCCTAAATTTTACTGACCCACTTATGTTGTCTTTCATTCAACTCTTTCTATTCCAGGAAGTAGTGTAGGCTATTGTGGTTTGTCTTAACTTTAAACTTGCCACCCACCAAATATTGTCTGAATTTAGCTAGGGCATGCAAGAGGCTATTAATAAAATTTCAAAATCTAAAGATTCCCTTAGAAGATTGTAGGAATGTAAACTAGTAGGTGTAAAGGTCAGATCAAGGAGTAAGTGGGTGGAACACGGTGATAGGGGATCAAAAATTTTCTTTAATTTACTCAAACATAAAGAGGCCAAGATCAAAATTGAGGATATATGGGAAGATGGATTTAACATGGAAGACCAACAGGAAATCCTCCAGGCCTTTGTACAATTTTACCAAAAACTATTCACATAAGAGGTTTATGGGGATAAAATGACAGAGGCTAGATGCAAGATAAGGTAGGTAGTTCCTACTAGAGTCATTAAAGAAGACTCAAAATTTCTCAATAATCCTATTAGACTAGAGGGAATTTGTAGTGTTATAAAACAAATGGCACTAGATAAGGCCCCTAGACATGATGGTCTTCCTATAGAGTTTTATAAGAATAATTTGGATTAGATTGGTCAGGATCTGCTAGATGTATATGAGGAAACCTTTTTAGAAGGTACCCTAGGAGGAGAAATTAATAGTGGACTTATTAAGCCTATTCCTAAGGAAGGGGACAAGTTCTTGATTAAGAATTGGAGACCTATCACCCTTCTTAATGTCTCATATAAAATCTTGGCCAAAATCCTGGCCAATAGACTCAAACAGATCCTACCCAAGATTATAAATCATAATCAGATTGGTTTTTTTATGGTAACATACATTCTAGAGAACTTGATAATATATTGGGAAACCATGGAATGGGATAAAGAAACCAGCAAACAAGAAAGAATGCTT
This sequence comes from Thuja plicata, assembly GCA_018584345.1. Lineage (NCBI taxonomy): Eukaryota > Viridiplantae > Streptophyta > Pinopsida > Cupressales > Cupressaceae > Thuja > Thuja plicata. Next base: position 181,969 of record MU226349.1, read on the forward strand.
TTGTTAGATTATAAAAAATCCTATGATAGAATAGAGTGGGACTTCATATATTTGATGATGGAGGCACTTGGCTTTCTAAAGGAATTCGTGAGCATGGTTCAAACCTTGATGAATGGGGCCATGACCAGAGTAGAAGTCAATGGAGTGAGATAAAAAAGCTTTGAACTGACTAGGTCAATTAGACAAGGCTTCCCACTTGCTCCATCCATTTTTGTAATAGTAGCGGATGCACTAAGCTATATGATCTCAGAGTATAGGATCCTCCCAAGAATTAAAGGAATACAAATCCTAGAAAATAGTGAAGTTACAAATGTTCAGTTTGGGGATGATACAACATTGATACTATGGATGGAGGTTGAGAATCTAGAAAATCTTATGAAGAAGATGGATTGGTCTTGCTCTGCCTCAAGTAGTAAGATTTCTATGGATAATTTCATCTACCTAGGATGGAAAAAGGATCCCCCAACATGGCTCTCCCAATGGAAATTTAGATGGGAGGGATCAAACTTCCAACTCAAGTACCTAGGGATTCCCTTCCCCATTAATCCAAATATGAAAAACATGTGGGAATGGGTTCAAAAAAGAGTTGAAAAGAAGATAAACAAATGGGATAGTCAATAATTATCCATGGTTGGTAGAGTTAAAGTGTGCCAAAATACTATATCCTCATATACAGTCTATTACTCCTCAGCTTGGTTGTTCTGTCACTACTAGTATAACACCCTCTAGAGGATCATAAGAAATTACCTTTGGTCGGATGGCAGAGGAAATAAAAAAAGGACATGTAGTTAGATGGGAATGGTGTACCACTGAGAAGAAACATGGTGGATTAAGTCTAAAATATTGCAAGGAATCCCCCTTGCCTCCAAATGGATTCCCAAATCCATGGAGAGAGATGAACCATGGAAAATATTGATAAGAAATAATTTACTAAGACGATATCCTAGGAAGGGAAAGAGATGGAAAAATTTGTCACTTAATGATATCATTGCAGGAGAAATAGAATTTAAAGTGCAAGGATCAATGGTCTTCAAATCAATTTGGAAAGGATGGGATTATGCCAGGCAATACATCACAGAAAATAAGGTGATTCACTACAATGACAAGATTTGTGGCAACATATATATATGGTAGAATTTGAAGTACATAGACAAACCTATTGCACTGATTCAAGGGTGCTCAACAAGACTGTGGCATGAAAAAGGTTTATCCTACCTAGCTGACATTATTTAGGATGAAGAGGTGGTTATTTAGAATGAATTGAAACTGAGATATAATCTTCCTACTTCCCAATATAGAACATTATCCATTTTGAAAGATGCATGCAGAGACCTCAATCTTCCTAGAGACTATTATGTGGATAATAACTATCACCTTTTTTATAAATGGGATAATGGTACCCCCCTACCCAAGATCAAATCTAAACAAATTTACTCCCTCCTTGTTGATGATCCTTCTATCTTCTCCCATGTGAACAGCTGGTAGAACCTTTGTCTTAATGTTGAAGATTGGACCAAAATATTTTGTAGTCTATGGTCTTCCTTTGTGGAACCTAAGATCAAATGCTTCATGTGGAGGATTATCTTGCATAGGTTACCTTTTGAGCTCCCCAATGGCAACCCATCTATCTACATTTCTTGTAATCTTCCTGAGTCTGTTATCCATGTTTTTTTACTGCCCTTTTGCCAAAGAGGTCTGGAGAATTTTTGGTTTCTCTAACAATATCTTTCCTTCCTTCCTTGAGATCATCTCTGGTAAAATCATAGGCCTTAAACAACATTTCAATTTTTTTTTTTCCTTCTTTCCACTTTAATCATGTGGCACATATGGAAGTTAAGGAATGATAATGTACTTAGTGGTATTTCTAGAAACCTTATTGAGTCTCTGAGGAGACTCATCTTTCATAAAATTAATGTGCAGGTTTCAGTCATCATAAAGATAAATAAGAAGAAACTATAAAAAATTTTCAAAGATGGAATGGTAAGAATTGGATCATGGGAAGTATCTCATGGATTCACATGGACAAGGAAAGATCAGGAGCTCTCCTCTTTCAAAGCATCTCTACATGGATTTATGGATGAAGTTGCAGCTCAAAAAAGTGAAGAAAGACAACAAAGAGACCAAGGAATCAGAGTGATTCCACTTGCTACCTTTCTAGGAGAAAACATTTGCATAACAGAGATTCTGAGACACCCGTATGAATAGCATATTAGAGAAGATAGATTCATTAGATGGATGGAAGGCTAGCAGGGCTGGATGGCTTGGGTCCCTCACAGAGAAGATGATAGACAATGATAATATATGCAGATATTTTTTGATCCATTTTGAACAGGTTTTTCTATCATATAGTGGATAGGTATTGATTTAGATCAGGTGGTATAGCTCTAGACATGTATTCTCCAGATACGTATAGATCAAATGTTGGTGCTGGTAGATATATATGTAGGCTCTTTTTTGGTTATGTAAAGATAGAACATATATATCTGGGTATTGTAAATTTTGTTAGTAGTACAACATCTAATGTATTGAGAATTTTATGGCAACATATATAATTAATAGAAAAAAAAAGTGGATAATGAACTAAGAATGCTCACTATTTATAGGATTTTCCAAGGCCTTGGGGATGGATTATGTCTAACCATGGTCAAGTTAGCTAGTTGAAGAATGAATGGTCAAGATTAGATGTTGAGATTAAGTGGATAAGATAGCAAAGGCTATTTGGGAATCTATGTGAGCTTGTATCTAATCTCTCATTGCTTGAATTTGATCTTTTGCCCTTTTTTGGTTGGTAGAGAATTTAATATTTAATTAATTGAAAAGAATTTATTATTTTAGCCATAGATGATGTGTCGTGTGTTGAGTTGGTTTGAATGTGATGAGGTGGAATAAGGCACGTGAATGAGTTGGATTTTGATTTAAAGTGGAATAATTAATTAATTAGAATGAACTATATAATTAAATGTTTAATTTAATTATATAGTAGAAGAAATTTGATTTTATTAATTAAATTTCTTGAATTTAATTAATGTTTGATATTGACCATTTTCAGGTGTATACCTTTTGCACCTCTTTGAATCACTATGTGAGTGGCGTGTTGGTTCAAAGAATAATATGATATTGCCTCTTACTGATACATTCATGAGGAATTGATCTGATCAATGCCCCAACTCATGTGATGATGCATGATTGATTTGATTGATGTTCTAGCTTATGTGATTGATGATGAAAATAATTTAAACAATTTATTTATTTGATGCCCTATATATAGAAAATATTTAAAGATACCAGAGCTACTGTTGATTCTCATACTGACACCTTTGTAACTTTAAACAATCCTCTATTTGATGAGGAATATGAAGTGAGACCTGCTTCCATACCTACCTCTAAACTCCCCGAGAAGAATTTTTCTATTCCCCAATATATCCCCGTACCCAGAGAGAAAGTTAATGAAGATAATTCTAGCACCAAAAATGCTCAGCAGATTGCACTGGCTAAAATTAATGTAGAGGCTAAAAAACATAAAGAGGCCCACATACCTAAGACATCTCTAGAACATAAGAATGACTCACATGTCTCCATGCCTTCAACAATAGTTAATGAAAAAAATTAAATAGGGAGCTCATTACTGAGACTGAGTGTATGGAGGAGGGGTTCATTGAAGTCATTTCTAAGAAGAAAAAAAAGGAAAACATATGAAAGGAACAATAGTCTCAAAAATAATGATAGAAACAAAAAAATCAAAGGAAATGAGATCCCTGAATGTTTCACCAGATTATGCAAAAATACAACACCCTTAATTGGTCAATGATGAAGATACAAATTAATAGCTGGAATGTCAGAGGTATGGAAATGCCAGACAAAAAATACATTGTTAGAAGATGGTGTAACAACCTCCCTAGTAAAGACATAATTTTTCTACAAGAGATTAAGGGCACTGGATATCAAGCCTTTAATGTACTTAAACTTGTCTGGGACAGTTCCAAATGCTTATACTCAAGACATGATAGAGGAAAAGGAGGTCTTGCAACACTTATCAGCCCCTTTTGGAGTGACAAACTTATGGCACATGGATTATCTCTATGTAACAGAGCTCTGTGGATCACCTTAAATAAAAATGGTAAAAATATAGGGATCTGTAATATCTATGCTCCTAATAATTATAGAGATAGGGAAAAACTTTGGGATTGGTTGACAACCAACCTACCTAAGGCTGCATGGACATTTGTTGGGGACTTCAACATGATTGAATCTCCTAGGGATAAAATAGGAGGTGACAAATTTGATTGGAAAGGCAATGAATATTATTTTTGGGCCAGGTTCAAGAGACACTTTGCTATTTATGATCCCATGGAAGGGCTTATAGGTAATGGAGAGGGAATTTGGTTTACTTGGTGCAATAATCAGAGCAACAAATCTAGGATTTATTGCAAAATTGACAGAATCTATATCAATTTTCTTGAGATTGGATTGATACATAACCAAGGCCAGTTCCCCATTGTTGTCTCTCCTACTAGCATGTCTGATCACTCCCCCATCAGTGCTTGTATCACCCTTAAAAACACATTAGACCAAACCAATACCTGCCCTAAGAGACAACTTTTCAAACTGAATACTTCCTTGCTTAAAAATGAGGATCACTTGGGAGCTTTGAGGATGGTGACTACCCTTTCTAAATTCAGGTTTGCAGACTCCACACCTATTAATATATGGGATAAAATTGTCGAGGTATGGAGAACTACCTCTCAAACCATTCTAACCAAAGAAGCTAAAGATAGAAATGTCAAAGAGAAGAAGCTCAATTCCAGACTTATCAATATTGAAAAGGAACTACAAGAGAAGGGAGACAATGTGAATCTGGAAGAAGAGTTGATTTCCATTAAGGGACAACTGAGATCCTTACAATAGTACAAAATCCAAGGTCAAAAGATTAGGGACAAGGCCAACTGGATTAAAGAAGGAGACGGAGGTACAAAATATTTTTTCAATATTATTAGAGCAAAACAAAGTAGAGAAATTATTAGTGGTATACAGACAATAGATGGACTTAGCAGTGATAGTAATACTATTATGGACATATTTGTGGAATTCTACAAAAATCTATTCAACTCTAAACATAATGAAGGGAATTTCCTCTGTATGGCTCAATGTACTAGCATCATCCCTAGGAAAATCAACAAGGAACAATATTGCAGCTTAAGCAAGGAAATCTCCATTTAAGAAATTGAGGATGTCATTGGGGCCCTAACCAATGGGAAATCACCCAGAATTGATGGCTTACCTGGTGAATTCTACAAAGCTAATAAAGACTGAATTTCAGTTGAACTCTTTGACCTATCTGAAGTTAATGGAGATATTTCAAAACCCATCCCCCTTTGATGTAGGGACTTTGGGGAATAATATCAATATAGGATTAATTAAACTCTTCCCTAAAGAAGGAGATAGAACCCAAGTCAAGAATTAGAGACCAAATACCCTATTAAATATGTCATACAAAGTGATAGCTAAATTATTAGCTAAAAGGGTCTCTGAAGTACTTAATGATATCATTTTTGTCACTCAAACATGCTTCATTAAAGGCAGGTATATTCTTGAAAAACTTATCACTAGTTGGGAGGCTATGCACTGGGCCAAAGACAACAAACAAAATGTTGCTATGATACTTCTTGACTTTGAAAAGGCTTATGATAGGATTGAATGGCACTTTGTTCTGGTTATGTTAGAAAAATTGGGATTCCCAGATTTCTTTTGCAGATGGGTTAAAGTGATGTTCAAGGATTATAATAATGTTATAGAAGTTAATGGAGATATTTTAGAACCCATCCCCCTTGCTAGATCCATCGGGAAAGGATGCCCTCTTGCTCCTTCCCTCTATGTGATTGTTGTTGATGCAATGACCTATATTCTGAAAGCTACTAAATTTGGACCTCCCATCAAAGGTATTTCCCTGCCTAATAATGACAACCTGTTCATTGAACAATTTGCTGATGACACTGCTCTCTTTGTGGACCTCTTAGAGCAAAACTTTGACAGAGTGGTGACTAGAATCCAACTTTTTTTGTATTTCTTCTGGAGCAAAAATATCTCCTCGTAAGTCTATTATTCTTGGATGGACCAACTCCCCTCCTCCTTGGCTCAGTCACAAAGGATGGAAATGGTCTGGTCCCAATTCCATTGTCAGATACATGGGCATACCATTTTCCCTTGATCCTTCTCTTAATGATATGTGGAATTGGATATTTAGGAAAATTGAGAAGAAGCATTTGAAATGGAAAACCCACATGCTATCCTTAGCAGGCAGGGTACAAGTGGTACAAAAGGTATTAGCATCTCATGCTATATACTATGCTTCTACATGGTTGTTTTCCAACTACCAAAATAACAAATTGGAAAAAATCCTTAGAGATGCACTGTGGTCAGATGACATTGGCAATAGGAAAAGACACAATGTCAATTGGAATTGGTGTTTTTCACCTAAGTCTTAGGGAGGTTTTGGGATTAAAGACCTCAAAAAGAAAGGTATGGTTTTGGCATCCAAATGGATCATCAAAGCAATTTCAGGCAACTAGCCTTGGAAAATACTTGTCAGAAACAATATTGCCAATGCCACCATTAAAAGGGGAAAATCTTGGAACAATGTCCCTTTTGTTGATATATTAATAGGAGACTTTGAGGTGAAGGTCACAAGATCTAAAGTATTCTATGCATTGTGGAAAGCATGGAGACATGTCAGAACTTTCCTCTATTCTAGACATGCCATTGGGAAGAACCCTTACTATTCAGTTCTAGACAAATCTATATAGTGTGGAGTATACCTCAATAATAAGCCTCTTGCTCTTACACAGTGCTGCTCTGCAAAAAATTGGCATAGTAAAGGCATTTCTCTTATCAGTGATATACTAGAGAATAATAGGATACTCTCCTGGGCAGAGTTGAGCAACAAGTTTAATATTCCTCCCTCTCAGAAAAATACCTACACTCTCATTGAAAAAGCACTGGGTAACTGGTTTACTAATAAATATATTTCTACTTCTCAGAACTTGAAACACATCAAATGGATGGATGGCACACTATTTGGCAACTCCTCCTACAAGCAGTTATACTCTCTCCTTAACAACAATAATAATATCTTTGATCATATCAACCAATCCTGGGGTCTTAATTGGTCTTGCAATAAATGACATCTAGTTTTTGAGTTTTTATGACATGCTCAAGTTGAACCTAAGAAGATTTGCTTTAAACAGATTTTACTTTTGAAAAAACATGCTATTGGTTTCTTTATTTCCCAAGGTGTCAAGAGTCCCATTTTTTGCTCTGTTTGCAACTATGTTGAAACTTATGAACATGTTTTTTTTTAGTGTCAATGGGCTTTCATTTACTGTCTTAACATTCTATGATCTAGAATATACAAGAAGAATATGGTCTGCTGCCAATGTAACTATACAAAATTATATCCAGGCTGGATATTTACAAAAGTGTATTGTCCTCGATGGTTCGGAATTATTAAATTCCATTTCCATGCATGTAATCATCCGCTTCCCATTGCTCATTATTGTTCTCTGAGATGTTTGTGCCTCGAGTATTTCCATCTTGGTATGTTGTCTCTTCGAATCTGCTATCTCTTTTTAGGGTATTTGGAAGGCTGAGATCCTCTATGACAGCCCTAGTGCCATTGGTTCTATTGTTAGTTATCAGAGCAGGTGCCTCATTGGTGGTAGTGAAACTTTGTATGTCCTTAGGAAACAATATCATATCCCCTTCATCTATCAATCTTTCCTTAGATACATGAATGAATGTTGTTACCTGTTTCAAGATATAAAAATGTGTGAGTTTTGGATTAAACTCAGTAAGAACCCTCTTCTTAGATTAGAAGATATCCTCATTCCTCTGTCTCCAAATGAGCCATAAGATTTCAGTGGTGAAGGTGAGCCAAAAAACATTAATTTTACTATCAAAATCATCAACATAACCAGCCAAAACTTCATGCCAAGATAGACTATGCTCATGACTCCAACAAACTTTATTACCAAAAAATATAGACACTAAAAAAAACATGTTCATAAGTTTCATCACAGTTGCAAACAAAGCAAAAAATGGGACTCTTGACTCCTTGGGAAATAAAGAAACCAATAGCATGTTTTTTCAAAAGTAAAATCCATTTAAAGCAAATCTTGTTAGGTTCAACCTGAGCATGCCATAAAAACTCAAAAACTAGATGTCATTTATTGCAAGACCAATTCAGACCCTAGGCTTGGTTGATATGATCAAAGATATTATTACTGTTGTTAAGGAGAGAGTATAATTGCTTGCAGGAGGAGTTACCAAAAAGTGTGCCATCCATCCATTTGATGTGTTCCAAGTTCTGAGAAGAAATACATTTATTAGGAAACCAGTTACCCACTGATTTTTCAATGAGAGTGTAGGTATTTTTCTGAGAGGGAGGAATATTAAACTTTCTGCTCAACTCTACCCAGGAGAGTATCCTGCTATTCTCCAGTATATCACTAATAAGAGATATGCCTTTACTATGCCAATTTTTTGAAGAGAAACGCTGTGTAAGAGCAAGAGGCTTATTATTGAGGTATACTCCCCACCATATAGATTTGTCTAGAACTGAATAGTAAGGGTTCTTCCCAATGACATGTCTAGAATAGAGGAAAGTTCTAACATGTATCCATGCTTTCCACAATGTGGAGAATAATTTAGATCTTGTGACCTTCACCTCAAAGTCTCCCATTAATATATCAATAAAAGGGACATTGTTCCAAGATTTTCCCCTTTTAATGGTGGCATTGGAAATATTGTTTTTGACAAGTATTTTCCAACGCTCGTTGCCTGAAACTGCTTTGATGATCCATTTGGATGCCAAAACCATACCTTTCTTTTTGAGGTCTTTAATCCCCAAACCTCCCTGAGACATAGGTGTGCAACACCAATTCCAATTGACATTGTGTCTTTTCCTATTGCCAATGCCATCTAACCATAGTACATCTCTAAGGATTTTTTTCCAATTTTTTATTTTGGCAGTTGGCAAACAACCATGTATAAGCATAGTATAAAGCATAAGATGCTAATACCTTTTGTACCACTTGTACCCTACCTACTAAGGATAACATGTGGGTTTTCATTTCAAATGATTCTTCTCAATTTTCCTAAATATCCAATTCCACATATCATTAAGAGAAGGATGAAGAGAAAATGGTATGCCCAGGTATCTGACAATGGAATTGGGACCAGACCATAGCATGGATGACTGTCAACTCATAATAATCTAGTAATTTTCTACCATGTTACTCCTAAGGTATCCATGTCATCTTGACAACACCCAATATTCCTCATCTTCCCTTCCTCTTCCACATCCCCCTATCAATTTTCTCCTTATCATTTATGTCTTGGAGCAATTTGATATGAGGGGGTATGCTCAGCTATTTTTTCATTGGTGTTTCCTCTTCTTCTTTTGAAAGGACCATCATTTTTCCTAATTTTGTCCATAACTAATTGTTGAGCATTTCTAAATTTGTGTCTATTTATGTATTTTTTCTCTAGAGGGTTTCTACTTTAAACCCCATTATTACCTGAGGTGCATGCTTCTTCTACAGATGGCTTCTCAAGGCCAAGGGAAAGAGATAGTTATTCAAGGCTCAATCTAATAGGGTTAGGATCGGTGTTGATACTTCCTTCAGAGATAGGATTAGGACTGATGGTATGAGTCTCTGAGGTGGGAGGCAAATAATTTTTTGGGAATCCAGACAAATCTTTCTTTCCGTTATCCTTGGAAATGCCTAAGGGACCATATTTAGCAGTCAATAGAGGGCAGTTTTTCCTCCTATGGTCCTTTCACTTGCATAGGAAACACAAATTTACTCCACCCAAAAATTCAAACAGGACTTACTACGTTCCATATTCAAGATCAAAGTCAAGGGTATCTAGAATATCCATTCTGGGTTTGATATAAATTAGAAATCTGGCATCCATATGCAGGAGAAGGGTATTAGATTGGTTGACTAAGATAACTTTTCCCAAGGATTCTAGGGCTTTAGGTAAAACATTCTAGAGAAAGGGAGGGATACCTCTAATGGTAACCCATCTGAGGTATGATAATGCCAAAATTTCATCAATATTGGTGGTATTAGACCAACCTAGGGCACAAAAAATATAGCAGCCAATGCTCCAAAATTGTGTATCGACCATCGCCTTTTGGTTGGCTGAGTCGCAAAAGAATATAATGAATAGGCCTTTCTGGATCATCCTATAGAGGGAGAATTTGAGCCCTAGTTTTTTGCCCCATACCGAGTGGAGCTAGTTATTCATGAACACATGGAAAGGGAGTTTATTCACATCTTGGGCAGCAAGGAAAATGACAATAACACTTAACCTATCTCTCTCCACTTTAATCACACCAATCATATCTATATTAGGATAAATGACAAGGTGTATGGCGGTTGAAACCTTACCTCTTGGTTATCCTTCGCCTTCCTTTCCTCCCTGGTCTTTGCTGGTAAAATTTGTGCCATTCTTGCATATTGGAGTACCTGCAACTACTTGACTGAAGGTTTTACTTCCTCCTCCACCGTCTACAAATTCAGGGCCTCATATCATTGTAGGAAACTTTGATCCACCATTGGGATTTAATCCTCCTGCCTCCAAGCCCATAAATCCTAGGCGAGAGGGTGTGCATTAAATGCCTTGTGCGTACGGATGACCAATTTGGCCTAAACTCACTCAGCTCTATCGAGCAAGTTGTAGAGCATTTTTGGTCAAATTTTCATTAAAATTCTTCATTATCCACTTTCATCTAGAGAAAGTGCATTATATTGGTTTTCATATCTTAATTCATACAAGTATCACTATTCATTGTATTATTCTTAGTTTAGTTGATTTCTTAGATCTAAGTGCATATTTCTTCATCATTTTAGCTTAAATCTTGCATCATTTAGATCAATTATCATCCATTTCATATAAATCTATCATTTTCTAGGTTGTCATCTTTGAGATCTTAATGTGAATGAGAGATTTTAACTAAGATTGATTAGATTATTAGGATTAGAGAGCAATGAGACACTCTTGAGTGATTATTTCATATTTTTATCATCTCTTTATAATGATTGGATATAATTTCTCAAACTAATATTTATTTTTTTATCTATGTGACCAGATTTCCCACTTACAATCTTCAAGCATAAAAAATAACTATGCACAAAGTTGGCTTCCATCCAGGTGAAAATGGCTAGGGGTGACCTCTCAACAACTAAACATACTACTGAAGAAACTCTAAGGGTTGACTGGAAAAATGGCCTCCATAGAGGAATATTTTTGGAAATAAAGATCTAGAATCCAATGGCTTAAGGAAGGGGACAAAAACTTGACCTTCTTCCACCTCCCAACCTACACCCATAAGAAAAGAAATGCCATTCTTAGACTCAAAGATGAATGTGATGGGGTGGTTACAAAGGACAAATAGATGGGTATCTTGGCCTTCAATTTCTTCTGCAAAGCCTTCATAAATGATTGTTGTAGTGTTGATGGTGATCTTGAAGCATGGATGTTCGACTATCTCCTGAGAACTATTTCTCAGGTTGATAATGATATTCTCATGGCCTCAATCTCTAGAGAGAAAGTACAGAGTGCTATGTTCTCTATGGATGATTTTAAGGCCCAAGTCCTGATGGTTTTCCTCCTACATTCTTTCAGGATTTTTGAGATATTTTGGGCCCTAATGTTATTGCGGCTACTAGAGACTTCTTTAGAATGGGAAGACTTATCAAGGATTTAAATTGCTCCTTTATTGCCTTGATTCTTGAAATTTAGGAGCAAGTCTCTCTTCATGATTTTAGTCGTACAAAATATTTTGTAAAGTCCTAGTCAATATAATCAAACCTTTACTTTACAATCTTATCAACTGTAACCAAAATGGTTTTGTCCCAGGGAGATAAATTCTTGATGCAACCATTACTACCCATGAAGTCTTCCATTCTATGAAAAAGCATGGGATTCCTCGGATGGCTCTTAAATTGGACATATCAAAATATTATGACAGGGCCAAATGAGATTTCCTTTTCAAAGTACTTGAAAGATTTAGTTTTGATGGGAAGGTGATTGCATCGATGAAGGAATGTGTGACTATTTTTTGTTACTCTATCCTCATCAATGGGGTTTTAAGGGGTTTGTTTGGCCTTGGTAAGGGTCTATGGAAGGGTGAATCTTTATCCCTCTACCTATTTATCTTGATGGTAGAGGTCTTGGGAAGAAGTTTTCTATGTATGTTAAGTGAGAGAAAAATTCTTAGGGTGTGCCTTGCTTCCACCCTGCCTATGGTGGTTTTACAACAGTTTGTTGATGAAAGAATCCTCTTTGATATTGGATCAGTGCTTGAAGCTAGGAGCTATAAATGCCTCCTGACCCAATATGATTTTGTGTAAGGGAAAAGTATCAACTATGTTAAAAGAAAAGTCTATTTTTTCAATACGCAATATTCCCTACAGAACAAAGTTAGGAATATTAGTTGATGTCAGTTTTCTAATCTGCCTGATACTTACCTAAGAATACCACTTACTATTAAGGATATTTCAAACTCATTTTAGAATAAAATCCGAGAAAGAATGCAATATAATATGGCCTGTTGGAAAGACAAACTCCTAAGTAATGTTGGTAAGCTATAAATACTCAAACATTCCTTGCAAGGAATCCCTGTCTACTTGTCACTCTTTAGAATATCTAACATTTGGGGCTGATAAATTGGAGAGATTCCAAAGAAACTTCTTGTGGTTGGGAATAGAAGAAAAGAAAAAGACAAGTTTGGTTAAATGGGACTCTTTTTGTCAGCTAAAATCTATGGGAGGTCTGTAAGCTAGGAGAATTTATCACCTCAATAAAGCTCTCCTTAAAAAGGTTGGATGGTATATTTCGAGACATAAATCCAAATGGTGTGACATTATGTCTAATAAGTACTCGAATATGGGAAAAAATCACCATTTTCTAAACATGCACATGGACGACTACCTCACGCAGTCCAAAATTAAGAACAATATACTTGATTGTAGGTCCCTACTTCTTTAAGGCTTAAAGTGGAGGATTGGTGATGGTCTGACAACACATTTCTGGGATGACTATTGGCTAGGATACACACCCCTCTCTTTTATCCTTTCCTTTTGCAACTTTTGTGTGATGGCTAAAATGTTTTTTGGGAGTTGGGTTGAAAACTACATGGACCAGTCTAGATTCTAGAAAAACATCCAACTCTGTTATCAAGGCCTTCAGTAGTTGATGTCTCTAGGACTATATTTACAAAGGAGACTCAGGAAGGAGAGGATCCCAATGTTCTCAAGGGAGGATACCTTTGTTTGGAAGAATAATGGGAATGGTGAATTCATGATAAAATTCACATATCTTATGCTCATCGTTGAGGGTGAAGAGATTGAACCGTGGAAAATTATTTGGAACTCTCAACTAATCCCCAAGATCAAACTCTTCTGGTGGGGGGTCATGCATGAAAATATCCTTACTCAAGATAATCTCATTAAATGTGGGTTACAATTGTGAAAGCATTGCATCCTATGCAAACACAATGAGGAATCAATTAACCATCTGCTCATACATTGCCCCCTTTGCATGGGAGATGTGATAGAGAACTATGTAGCTTCTCCAAACCTATTGGGTAATGAATAGGGATGTTCAAAAAATGACCTTTAATAGGTAATGGATCTCCTTTAATCTGAATATCAAGCAATTATGGAAGCAAATACCTCCAAATCTGGGCTGGAAAACCTAGAAGGAAAGGAATAATAGGATCTTCCATGAAAAAGAATGTCTACCTAAGGTTGTCTTTGGCATCTTCCACAAGATTTTGTTAGATAATTTAAGTGTCACAAGGGGGCCTTGTCCTCCCATTCCTCCACCTCTCAGTTATTGTTAAGTGGCTAGGAATTGAGCCTTATAAGAGTCCTTAGGGAAGTTTGACCCGTCCAAAAAATTGAAAAGGAAAAACACAAAATGGACTCCCCCTGTCTAGGCTACTTCAAATTAAATTTTGACGACACAACAAAGAATTAATGTCTGGTCATTGCAGGTAGAGTAATCAAATACCATTTTGGGGTATTGTTGGCTTACTCTACTAAAGATGATTTACTAAGAGGGGGGGTGAATCAGAAAATCTTGAACCTTAATACTTTAAATCTAAACCTATGATTCAACTTGGCAATTCAAATAACAACCAAAACTTGAAAACTCTTCACAAACTTGATAAAATTATATAACATAAGAAATAACATTCATAGTTATCAAGCATCACATGAAATAATAGATTTAATGAGGAAACCAAATTAGGGAAAAACCTTCATGGGAATTGTCACCCATAAAAAGAAATACTCTTCTGAAGTGTTTCCCAGTTAAGAGCCAATCCGGTTAAAGATTACAATGCACATTTGTTAGATGTGACCCTGTTAGGGGATTTACCTTAGACCTGTTAAGATCTTCGTCCTGTTAGGAGTGGCCTGGTTAGAGGAATTAAACAACCATCCTATAATGTTACGTTTCTCAAGGATTTACAAAAGGACTTGTTAGGTCCACTTTGTTAAGAGATTTTATGTTACAAATATTAGTAAGCAACAATGTACTAATGTGACTTATGATTATGCAACTATAATTTTCTTGATCATATCCTTTGATCGCTCTCTAAAAATTACTGGCATAAAAAACTCATCACTCTCTCCTCTGGACTGGTTATCAAACTCTTTCACTACTCTGCTTGGTAGCTCTTCAACTATTCTCTTCGACAATTTCTTTGTATAAACATACAAACTCATCAATATATAGGCCTTTGTTTTGCCTCTTAATCCTATTGATTAGGTGTAATATACATCCCATCCTTTAAATGTTGAGTTTGAATTCCAAAAAAGAACTTAATCTCTCCAATCATAGACATTTCAAACTCCTTTCTCATCTCCTCAGCAAAAGATCTACACAATGTGTCATTACCTCCAAAGATAATGTCATCAACAAATATCTCAGCAATTAAAACTTTGTTACTGCTATCACATTTTAGATACACATTGATGTTGTCACTAGTACTTTGAAATCCTATTTTGATTAGATATGAATGAAATCTTTCATACCATGCTCAGGGTGCTTGTTTCAAGCCATAAAGTGCTTTGTGTAGTTTGCATACCATCTCTCAGTTAGTATTATGAGAAAATCCTTCAGCTTGTTCAATATACACTTCCTCTTCTAGAATACCATTGACAAATACAAACTTAACATCCATTTGATAAACTTTGAATCCCTTATAATCCGCATTATATGCTAGTAGAATCCTTACTCCTTCTAATCTAGCAACATGTGCAAAAGTTTCACCATAGTCAATTCCTTCTTCTTGTGCATACCCCTTGCAAACTAATCTTTCTTTATTTATGATTACATTGCCATCCTCATTCAGCTTGTTTCTAAAAATCCACTTAGTACCAATTACGATCTTGTCTTTTGGTCTGGGTACCAAATTCCATGTATTATTCTTTTAAATTTGATCTATCTCTTCATTCATTTCTTTTATCCAATCTTCACTTTCTATAACATCTTTTACTTTCCTAGGTTCAAATTAAGTTGTCAAGCATGTGTTATCTCTTACCTTGCTTCTTTTTTGAGCTCTAGCAATCCTATCTCCAATGATTTTACTCGGTGAGTGGTGTCTCTTTACATACTTTTCCAAAATAGTCTCGGTAGCCGTTGGTATCTCTTCATTTCCATCATTCAGTGGAAGCTCTCTCTTCTCTTCTTCTTCATCAGTTTTATCTTTTGGTAAGGTGTCAAGAATCTTGGTTTGTACATAAAAAAATATTTAACAATCCTCAAGTTCCTTCTTACTATCTTCATCATTCTTCTCAGTGAATTCATCAATCCTCACATTTGCACTTTCTACAATTTTGTTAGTAATATTATTCAAGCATTTGTAGGCTTTGATCTTTGTAGAATATCCCAAAATAATCCTTCATCTCCTTTAGGGTCAAATTTACCATCTCTTGCATCTTTAATAATATAACACCTACTTCCAAAAAATTTAAAGTAGCTTACATTCAGTTTGTGTCCATACCAGATCTCATAACATGTTTTGTTAGTTCCCTTCTTCAGTTGGACTCGGTTCAGTGTATAAGCAACAGTACTCGTTGTTTCTCTCTGGAAATTTTGAGAAAACTCAATCTCAATCATCAGTGTTCTAGCACAATCCACAATGGATCTGTTTCTTCTCTTAGCTATACCGTTCTGTTGTGGTGTTCTCAGTGCAGACATTTGCCTCTTTATA
Organism: Thuja plicata; assembly: GCA_018584345.1. Taxonomy (NCBI): domain Eukaryota; kingdom Viridiplantae; phylum Streptophyta; class Pinopsida; order Cupressales; family Cupressaceae; genus Thuja; species Thuja plicata. The sequence goes on from MU226349.1 coordinate 198,257, forward strand.
CCATGTTCATTGCAAAAGAGTATAAACTCATCAGAAGTAAACTCTCATCCTTTATCAGATCTCAGATATTTCAACTATCTTCCTATTTCTTTTTCAAATCTAGACTTGTACCACTTAAACATTTGAAATGCTTTAGATTTTTCTTTTAAAACATGATCGACATCCTTCTTGAATAATCATCAATAAACAATATGAAGTGTAAGGTAGAAAAATGTGTGATGTGTTGTGTGGATTCATTTAACATAAAATAACTTACATTTAAATATGTTATGGGGGTAAATAAGATAATCTCCTTCTATACTTAGATGTGTAAATGAAAGATTCAAGTTGATTAACCCAAGAGGAAGGATCAATGCATAAATGAATCAATCATTCAGAAACAAGAATAAGGAAGGAAGATTTTAATTAGTCGGGTTTGATTGATTAATTTGAAATGTATTTTAGGTTTAGATGGATTGAAAACATTAATTAAATTGAATGGGAGAAATGCACTAACCTTGAAATATTGCAGATCCAAAGAATGTTATTTTTTGAAGCATGTGTTGAGTTTCTGGAAAATCTGAGACCAGATCTAGAATATAAACAAAGAGACAGACAAAACCCAAAAATATTTTTCTATTCTGAGATAGTTCCAATTTGTACCCTCAAGTCAATGTCACCATTTTCTAGAATTTATAATTTCACCCTAGGTCACAATCGACCTAAAAATTCTCAGACTAAAATTCTATTTTCAGATCCCAGAAGTTTGCCTAAAAGGGTATCTGAATCTCCGTCCCGATCTGCTGTTATGAACCTATACCTACAAGAAAAATGGTTTATTTGTTGGGGGGAGGGGTTTTCCTTAGTCAAACCCCAATTTTAGAATTAACCTTGAAATCAATATGAAATAGAGAATTCTAGCTAGTAGTAGAAGTAAATCTAATAATGAAGCTATGACATTCAATAGATATGCAATTGTATCTCGAATGTAAGTAAGTATGAAAATATGAAAGCTTGGACTCAATTACAAACCATAAAAATCCATGGTTGTATGCTTGGAATCCACCTTGAAGGGAGAATGAAAGAGTCTTGAGGATGCATAAAGGATCTTGAAGGAAGATCACACCATCATGATGGATAGATCTAGGGCTTGAGTGACAAATCTTGAATGTTTGAACCAAATCCCTTCAAAGGCTTGAAAGCTTGAATCCTTGATCTTCAATGGAGAACTTGAATGCTTGAGAGGAATAATTGAACACTTTTAAAGCTTGAAAATATGTAGAACAATGGATGCTTGAAATTTTTTCTTGATGGTTATTGCTTCACATGACTTATGATCGATGGTTAGAGAAAATGAGAGGAGAAAGCTTCCTTTTATATGAAACTTGGACACAATCTTCTAGAGAGGTTTTCATAGGAGAATTAAATTCTAATTAAACCCATTCCCCTACAAGAGTACCTATATTAAATATAATTTAATATTTGCCACTTTGAAACCCAAAATAGTTGACCCGAAAGCGGGAAATGAATTTTTGATGACCTCCGGCAGCCGAAAGACTTACAAATTTGAAAGGGGGACCCAAGTCGAGGTTGAGGTAATCCTTGACCTAGGTTAAGTTCAAGGTCATCCTTGATATAGGTCAAGGTTGAGGATGACCTTGAACCAGGGAACCAGGACCCCTGGAAAACATGCTAGTTGGGATGGAAGGTGCCCGGAGAGGCCCAATCAGGATCCTAAATAGACACAGAAGTAGGAGAGGATGTAGAAATAGAAGGAAAATGTGATGGTGGTCAAAAAAATCCCTAAGGAGGGATAAATGATCTTAACATGGAAGTGCTTCCATTTTAAGATGATACATTAAGCCCCCACTTTAGCGGGAGTATGGAAATCGAACATACTCGCTGTAAAGTTAGAAGAAAGACTCTAGTGGCATAAAGATATGGAAGTAAAGATAAATCAATCATAGAAAACATACATGATTACATAAGTAAGACAAGAGAAACACTACAGATAACATAGCTTCATGATCTAATCCTACTAGCATGAAAGCGAAAGAGAGAAAAGAGATAGTGATTACCTTGCCTAGTAAGATGCCCACCTTACCATGAATCACCAAGGAGGGAGAACCAAATAGGTTCACCCATAAACTGTGCTTTGTAATTGTAATGTGTCTTCTGACAGATTTTAAAATATCCATAGATCCACATTCTTGTATCACTATGGAAAATGTATAAAATGCGTTTCTTTTCAAGATTTAGCAACTTATGTGCGTTACCTTCCAAGGATTTAGCATATTATAAAATTAAAAATGCGTATCTCTTTAGGATTTAGCAACTTATGTGTGTTACCTTCCAAGGATTTAGCAAAAATAAAAAATAAAAAATGCATGTCTCTTCAGGATTTAACAACTTATGTGCATTACTTTCTAAGGATTTAGCATATTGAATTGTACTTGAATGCGTATCTCTTCAGGATTTAGCAACTTATGTGCATTACCTTCAGAGGATTTAGCATGTTGCAAAAAAGGTTAGAACAAAAATGTAATAATATAGAACAAGGGAGGCTGTGTATATGTCCCCCTCCTTAAGATGTCAAAGTACATACTATTTTGACGTGTTAAGGAAATAAAAGAAAAATAATAAAGCCTTCTTCAACATCAAGAAAATATCCATAGACAACACCCAGTCCAAGCCAAGAAGGTCACATCTCCTATGAGGCCATGGAAGGGACGGATGCAGATATATATCATGCAAGAAGTGCAAAAGTAACCTTTGTGAGGGAGAACACACGATTCAGTTTCCAAGGTGAGAGATTTATCAACCATGGAAACCCATTGTCAAACAAAGAAATAGGTTATGATCAAGGACATAGATCCTCAATGCAAACCAAAATTTTCATGTATGTTGGATATCACATAATAGATAGATACTGCTTAACCAAGGGAAAATTGAATCTCAGAAAGACAGAAAGAAGATGTCATCCTTGCCCCCCAAGCATGGGAACAAGGATGAAAGGGGACCTATTATATCACTCACAATATTATGCAAGACAACGAGCCCCCAAAGATTAGGCTAACATTGTTTACATAATATGGAGTTCCATAATAGGAACATAAATGTTATTTACAGAAAATAGGATTGAAATACAACTCATTGCCACATGATATATAAATAATTTTACTATCAATGAGCTGCCTAATATTATAATGTAAAACTTGGCATTCATTAGTAGAGTGATCATGAAATCTATGATAGAAACGAAAAGGAAGAATATTCAGGTGTAGACTACGTTTCTTTTGCGTTTAGGTCTAGTAATCATCTTGGCACGAAGGAGCTTAGGAAGAACAACCTCTTGGTCAAATTCCTTCATAGGGTCATCATGTTTTGAAGTGTTATTTGAGATGTTGGTAACATTGCTATGTTGTTGAGGATCAAATCCCAATCCATAAGAATGCTCATGCCCCACATTTTGTAAGGGCATTTGAACTCCTTGTTTATGCTTAGCACATCCTTGACTATGGAATCCTTGTTTAACTAGTAAATGATAACTATGACCATAACAAGAAGCCATATGAAAAGAAGTCAATTGAACTTCAATAGTCACTATGTCATCATTAGTATGTTTGATAGATTCAAAAGAAGGAAAAAAAATTACATCCTAGGAGAAGATGAGGTAGGAGCTTGATTCTCCATAGGATCATCACTAAGAGGGAGAGAATTAAGGGAATTTATATCATTTTCCGCTAATGCCTCATCACTAGAAGGAATCCCAATTAGATGTAATGTATTAATAGTGTTATCTTCTTTCTCTAAAATGTCTACATAAGGGGATTTTTTTTTATAAAAAGAGTCACCATCATGTATGAATATGTCATTCATTAATAAATCACCCTCTTGTATCAAAGCATCTTCACAAGGAGGAGATAAATCAATGTCTTTATCCAAGGGTTCATCCCAACAAGTAGAATCATCCACAATGGCTTCATGAGGAAGAGAGTAATCAAAATACAAATCCAAAGGTTCATCCCAAATAGGAGGATTATCATCCATATCAATAAAGCACCTTGTAGGAGCGTCTAAAGCTTGATCCCTAAAGGGGAAAGAATTATATTCTAAAATAGGCTCATAGAAAAGACATATATTAGGAGAAGAATTAAAATCAATCCTTAACTCATCTCCATGGAGGGAAAGGTTAAAGTCATTTTCTAGCTCTAATATATCCTTACAAGGTAATACAAGAGAGGACAAAGCAACATCACACGCACTAAATGAAGTCTTTCTAGGTGTATCAATGTTGTAAATAGTGGAACATGAAGGTAACCATGCACACACCCTATGGTAAAGGTCAATTGAAGAGGTTGTAGAGGAGGATAAAATAGGAATAGGATTGATGGAGATCTAATTTGAACCATTTTCATCCTCACTTCCATGTACCTCATTAAGGGATCTATTCTTGTGCGCAATAAAATGTTCATCAAAGTATTCAAAACAAGAGGCATACATGTTGAACACACAATAAAATTACAAGCATGTAAATGGTTTTGTGTTTTTAAAGAAATTTTTATGTATTTTTAGAATATAAATGCAAGAGCATAAAAGAAAACCTAGTTTTAAATGCATGCAAGATCTAATATGAAATGTAAATCTAACACCAATGAGAAAGAGTTGTCTATCGCGGGTTCACCAAAATGTAAGGTAGAAAAATGTGTGATATGTTGTGTGGATTCATTTAACATAAAATACCTTACATTTAAATATCTTATGGGGGTAAATAAGATAGTCTCCTTCTATCCTTAGATGTGTAAATGAAAGATCCAAGTTGATTAAACCAAGAGGAAGGATCAATGCATAAATGAATCAATCATTTAGAAACAAGAATAAGGAAGGAAGATCTTAATTACCTGGGTTTGATTGATTAATTTGAAATGTATTTTAGATTTAGATGGATTGAAAACATTAATTGAATTGAATGGGAGAAATACACTAACCTTGAAATATTGCAGGTCCAAAGAATGTTGTTTTCTAAAGCCTGTGTTGAGTTTCTAGAAAATCTAAGACCAAATCTGGACTAGAAACGTAGAGACAGACAAAACCCAGAAATCTTTTTCTGTTATGAGATAGTTCTAATTTGTACCCTCAAGTCAATGTCACCATTTTCTAGAATTTACAATTGCACCCTAGGTCAAAATTGACCTAAAAAGTCTCAGACTGAAATTCTATTTTTGGATCCCAAAAGTTTGCCAAAAAGGGTATCCAAATCTCTGTCCTGATCTATTGTTGCGAACCTATACTTGTAATAAAAATGGTTTGTTTGTTGGGGGGGGAGGGGTTTTCCTTAGTCAAACCCTGATTTAGGAATTAACCTTGAAATCAATAATTGAAATAGAGAATGCTAGCAAGTAGTAGAAGTAAATCTAATAATGAAAGCTATGATATTCAATAGATATGCAATTGTATTTCAAATGTAAGTAAGTATGCAATTATGAAAGCTTGGACTCAATTAGAAACCATAAACCTCCATGGTTGTATGCTTGGATTCCACCTTGAAGGGAGAATGAAAGAGTCTTGAGGATGCATAAAGGATCTTGAAGGAAGATCACACCATCATGATGGATAGATCTAGGGCTTGAATGATGAATCTTGAATGTTTGAACCAAATCCCTT
>MU226349.1:285491-300288 GCA_018584345.1 Thuja plicata
AAGGCCTTGGCCTTTTATAGATGTCCAATTACAACGAAGGACCAAGATTCATTTGAAATCAAGGGCCAAGATTAAATCCTAGAAACCCTAATTAGGGTTGCCAAAATTACAACCAATTACAAGAGGGAACCAAATCATGGGCCAATAATAAAATTACATTGATTTCTTACAGGAGGTCAGAATCCGCCCAGGCATGGGACAGAGTGATTTGCACTTTGTACTTAGCCAATTTTTTAGTCCAGGGGCAGAGAATTTATACAAATATAACATTTAAAATTTAAGTATAAGATGATTCAATTTAATTTCTTATACTTTAAGTTATATTTGTATAAATACCTTCCACGATGTTTGAGATAGGTTTCAGCTTCATAGGAGTTAAGGTGCATATTCTAGATTTTGGGGTTTTTTAAAATATTTCAGGACTTAGCCAAACTTCAGGATTCAGCGTTCCTTCAGGAAAGCTACCTCCCACAATCTATTTCGACTTTCTAAGATCAAATTGAAGCTGGAACAAGGATTCTCTAAGGGTTTAAACTTGTTTCATAGTAAATCCTTTGGTTTTTATCCCATATTCCTAAAAGATTTAGCACAACTCTCACCCATGTTCCAGACAGACTTGACTTCCCAACAGGCCAAAATTGCCAAAACCAACTCTCGAACTTCACTTGCTAGACCAAGGGGCTTGAAAACTATCGCCAACAAAGACTACCTAAGACCACTCCTCCTACTGCTTGCAGAAGAAGGGGGTTCCCATTTGCAATGGGGCGATGGTGTGAAAACCTCACAATAGTACACATGCCTCAATAGTATACCAAAATTATTAGTAACTCAAAGGGACCTACACCATAGGCTTTGTACTCTTAACACCCTCTAAAGCACAACTTGGAGGCATTACATTGACAGCCAAACTTTCTTGAAGAATTGAGGTCATAACATCTTCCCTAATGCCAACTTTGATAGTTTGAGTAGCTTCTGCAATTTAGCAACAATGATGATTAGTTCTTACAAACTGCAATAGTATCTCCACCTTCTTCCATTCCTCTTTGTTCTTGACTTTGATAAGTATATCAAACTTATCAAACTGTGTATTCATAAGATCATAATCAAATGGTGAGTTGGATATAGTTGAAATGAAATGATGCACCTTTCCAATCCAATTGATTTCTTTAGAATTTTTCAATTTCTAAATTCAGGGGCATTCTTCATCTATTTCTTTGTCTAATTGGTTTCAAGTTGCAAATTTGTCTCCAAATCAGTATTGATTGAAGACAAAATAGTTGTTCAAGTGGAAGAACATTTTTTAACACATACTCTTTGTTGGCCAAATTGGGATTTTGTGCCATAAAACTCAGAATTGGACTTTTGATCTAGAAATTTGTTTTCCTTCTTCAATGACTGCTCTAAATTCATCTTCAAGTGGCACTTCACAAAACCTGTTCTACAGGGTTCATCAAAATGACATTTCTTCCATCTTTGTCAAGAAAATATTCCCTATGATAAAAAAATAATATTATAGAAAAAGTACTTTCTATTATGCTTTTTGTCTAACATAACCATTTCTAGTTGCTCCTTTCTCTCTTATCTTTCAAAATCGTACTGCCAGCACTTGGCAGGAACTATGATGCACTGCAGCCCTTGATTCATTGCCTAGGATATGCCAAAAGGCTTGTAAATGTCTACCGCCCAAGGGGTGTAGATAAAAAAATAATTGGCTCTCTAGAAGGATACAGAGATGCAAATCTACCAATGTCTAGGTGGTTCTTATTAAAATAATGGTACAGGAAGAGATTGACACATTTTCCTCTGTGAAATGGGTGGGTGTTAGACATGGGAAAAGTAATATTGCCCAATGTTTTTATCGATGTTGACCTTGTCAGAGCCATAGCGAGAAGATATGATGCTAAAACATGGAGTGTTTTGGCTGGAGCCCCAATGATTAGCTTTACAAAAATATTCATTTCTCATGTGTTTAGATTGAACAAGTCTACAAACAAAGTGAGTAAGTTTAATGCTTTCAAGGAAGCATACTATCGTATCATAAATTGTATTACTCTAATAATTTCACATTTATTCTTGGTGCATTTTAGTGGTTGTATCTCATTCCCCTAATTCATACCTGATTGTGTTTAATTTATGGTCACTGTCCCTGTACAACTTCTTTGGGCATGTAATAGGCTACCCTGTTCTGAGTTTCTTTTGTTACAAGTGCTTCAGCTCATAGAAATTTTGTCAAACAGTTTGCATGCAATCTAGTAGCTGAGAGTTCTAATTTGTTTCAATGTGAGTGAAATGTTTGCTGATATAAACTATTGCTTACAGTTCACTTTCAATAGAAATAATAAATAACAAGATGAACACTTCAAAGGTTACATAAACATAACTTTAGTGCATTTTATTTTGAACTTCCAACATTCCAATTTATCTCAGAAAATTTGCCTTACAAATCAGAATATAAGACAATGGTAGGCCTGGTAATTACCATCTCTAGATTCACACAATTTTGAATAGGAATGTAGGAATTAATCACAAACAACTCCAGCAATGGTCTCCAAACAATGGCGGATCTGGTTTATAGCAAGCTGGAAATTACTGTAGCAGGGCACTGTAGTGCAACACTGTAGCAGCGCACTATAGCTCAGCACTGTAGCGTGGCACTGTAGTACGACACTGTAGTGCGGCACTGTAGCACGACACTGTAGCAGCAAGATGAATTATTTTGAAACTCAAATCTAATCCTTCTGACTGTATCTTTCAACAGCAAGAAGAATGATAGCATAGAGGGTTTTCGTCCTCAAAGCCCTTGTGCAAACGAATCTCCAAAAACTCAGCAATTTCATATTTTCCAAAACATGTATAAATGAGAGCCATCATCTCTCTTTTAAACTCTTTCTCATTAGTTCTTCCCTTCCATCCGCCAATGTGGGATAATATAGGAGTTTAATATTACTTTCCCCCTTAAGAAATGCCCATGTATGTCTTTTTAAATGGGTGACTTGATTTTTATAAAGTGACTTTATGAAACAATATAATATTTAATTTAAATAGTCACTTTATAGTTATAACTTCAAACATTAAAATAATATACCAAATAAACTTAGAATCCCACATATAATAGATTGTCGGAAAGAGATTGACAAAATGCATCTCATCCAGCCACTGAAAATTGAAGGCACTATATCCCCTGTTGGCTTACTAAAAATAGTAAGTCCTCCCCAAAACCCAACAAACGAACTCCATTTGGCCTGTAAATAAATTTGACTAGGCTAAGTAACCTCAAGATCCCTTTGTAGTCCTAGTTAGCCCTCGGGACCATGAAAGAATGGGCTAATGACTAGTCAAATCATGTTTGGCTCAAGAAGGGGACATTATAGTCCACCCTCCTTGAAATTGCTTGTCCTCAAGCAATCTCAGCTCTGGATGCTGTAAGATCTGCTCTGCCTCCCATTTTGCATCCTCAACTGGTAGGTTCCTCCACTTCACTAGGTACTCCCTGATAGTCCTCCTGTGAAGCACCCTCTCCCTGGTGTCAAGTATAGCCTCAGGAACCAAGATAAGCTTCCCCTCATCATGGAGAGGTGGAAATACTACTGAAGGCATCACATTGCGCCCCAATGCCTTCTTAAGGTGTGACACATGGAACATGTTATGCACTTTACTGTCTGCAGGCAGCTCCAACTCATAAGCTACCTCGCCCACTCTCTTGATTACTCTGAATGGTCCATAGTAGCGTGGTTTCAATTTCTCTACTCCACTCCTCTTGAGAGAGGACTGTCTATACGATTGTAACATGAGGTACACCATGTCTCCCACCTCAAAAGACCTCTCAACCCTGTGCTGATCAACATATTGCTTCTGCTGATTTTGTGCCTTTTGCAAATTTTCCTTCAAGGATCGCATAATGTCCTGACACTCCTGCAAAAGATCCTTGGCCTTAGGTACCCTACTATCCCCAAATAACAAATCCAATAAATTAGGAGCATCATACCCGTACAGTGCCATGAAAGGGGATATTTTAATAGACATATGGAAAGAAGTATTATAGCAGTACTCCCCTAGATGTAGCCACTTCATCCAAGCCCTATGTTGTCCTGCAATGTAGTTTTGAAGGTACCCCTCAACCCATTTGTTCACTATCTCTGTCTGCCCATCGGTTTGGGGGTGGTAATTGGTATTCGGAGTGAGCTATATTCCGTACAACCTGAACAACTGCCAAAAGTGGCTCATAAATCTATTGTCTCTATCACTGACTATGCTCCGTGGTATCCCATGTAGTCTAAATACTTCTCGAAAGAATAGCTTTTCTATCTGTGCTACTAAATAAGTAGACAAAATTGCAAAGAAATGTGCAAATTTTGTCAATCTGTCTACCACAACAAAGATACAATCCCGACCCTGTGCCTTTGGGAGGTCTATGATAAAATCCATGGAAATGCTATCCCACTTCTTCTCTGGTATGGGTAGGGGCTATAGTAAACCACCTAGAAAGGAATGTTCCTATTTGTTCTGCTAACACACTGGGCACTCCCTAACAAACTATAGCACCTCTGATTTGAGCCCCTTCCAAGTGAAGCGCTCTCTCACCTGCCGATATGTCTTAAAGAATCTTGGATGTCCTGCCAATGGTGAATCATGAAATGCTCTCAAGATATTCTGCTTCATAGCAGACCCAGGTACCAAATAGATCCTTTCCTTGTAAATGATCAGATCATTTACAACATTATATTGGCTATCCTGAATATCCCCCTCAATAATGCCAGATGCCCAACTATCCTTAGCATATTCTGCCAAGATCATCTCTCTCCAATCATCCATGACTATCCCAACAGCAAGAAAATGAGGCCTCCTAGATAAAGCATCTGCGACAATATTTTTTTTCCCTTTGACATAGACTATGTCGAAATCATAGGCTTGTAACTTACTCACCCATTTTTGCTGCCTGTCATTAAGATCCTTTTGTCCCAGAAAATGTTTCAGGCTATTATGATATATTTTTACTGTGAATCAGCTACCCACTAAGTACTACCTGAACTTAGCTAGCGCGTGCATGATTGCTAGCATTTCTTTTTCATAGATGCTGTAGGTTTTCTCAACACCCTGTAATTTCTTTCTCTCATATGCGATGGGATGTTTTTCCTGCATGAGGACAACTCCTATGCCTTCTCCTGAGGCATCACACTGCAGCTCAAAAGGTCTGATGAAATCTGGAATGGCCAAAATAGGACATGTACTCATCAGCCCCTTGAACCTATCAAAACAATCCTGAGCCCTCTCTGACCACTCAAAACTATCTCTCCATGTCAAGTCTGTAAGTGGTGGTGCTGTCTATGAAAATCCTTTCACAAATCTTCGGTAGAACCCACAAATCCTGAGAAATCCCTTGAGCTAGGAAGTGTTCCTCGGTGGTGGCCAATCCATAATGGCCCTGATCTTGTCTGGGTCAACTCGAACACCTCCTGCACTGATGATATGCCCTAGATAGAGCAACTCTGTCATCCCAAAATTGCATTTACTCATCTTGGCATATAATGACTCCCTCTCTAGAATATTGAGCACTGTATCAATATGCTTCAAATGTTCCTCCCAAGTATTGTTGTATATCAGTATATCATTGAAAAATATCAACACAAACCTCCTCAACTGATCTCTGAACACTCTATTCATACAGGACTGGAAAGTGGCGGGGGCATTAGTCAACCCAAAAGGCATGACTAAGAACTCAAAATGTCCGTAGTGGCATCTGAAAGCTTCTTCTCCACATCCTCCTCTCTAACCTGTATCTGATGGTAACCAGATCTCAAATCAATCTTAGAGAAGTAGCATGCACCGTGCAATTCATCAATAAGCTCATCAATGTGTGGGATAGGGTATCGGTTCTTGATTGTTTTCTTGTTTAGCTCTCTATAATCTATGCACATCCTCAATGTACCATCCTTCTTCTTCACCAATACCACTAAAGAAGTGAAGGGACTCTTGCTTGGCTGTATGTGCCCCATGTCAATCAACTCCTTGATTTCTTTTTCTATTTCATCCTTATATCTCTTTGGATGGTGGTAGGGTGTGATGATGACTGGCTTAGCCCCTTCCTCTAACTCGATAACATGCTCGATTCCCCTATCCGGGGGTCTCCCTAGAGGTATCTCACCAAACACCTTAGTATGTTTGGTTATTAGTTCCTGTACATCAGGTGGATACTCCTGTTTATGCTGCTTTGTCATCTTAGGCATTGCTCTGAACTTTGCTACCCACTATACCTGATCATGTCTAAATAAACTTTGCATCTGCTTGAGTGACACCACTCTAAGCCTCCCATCTGACAATCCTCTGAGCACTATCTTCTTATCATTTTCCTCAAACCTCATCTCCATTTTCTGGAGGTTAAATGTAAACTCCTCCAGAGTCTTCATCCAGTTCATCCCAAGCACCATATCCTGATCACCAATGTTGACCACAAAGAAATCTCCTATCATGTCATAATCTCCCAAACGAAGCTGCAAGTTGGAGATTTTCTTGGTACAATCAATTTTGAAGCCATCAGAAACCATCACCTTAAATCCCCTATGCTCCTCTATATGTAGCCCTCTGCGTGAACAAACTTCTCATCAATGAAGTTATGTGTTGCCCCTGTATCAATGAGTGCCACAAATCTCTGTCCATCCAAAGTCCCCCTAACTCTGAAAGTGACAGCCTCTTGTATATTGGACAATTGAGCTATCATGCTATCACTGCGTGCTTCCTCATGTGAAGAATTATCATCATCTCCATCTGATTCTGACGACTGCTCTGAATCTCCATCCACTGACTCTTTGGCTGAAAAGTACTGCATCTGATTAACTTTTGCCTTCAATGGACACTTATGTGACAAATCCCAAGGTTCCCTACAATGAAAAAAAAGCTTCTTCTTCCTAAGATCATTAAGTGTCTCATTGTCAAACCTCTTACTTTCCTCCTTAGGTGGTTGAGCCTATCTATGAAAAGGTTTCCTATCCTTATCTTTCCTCGAAGGGAAACTCTTTGCCTGGAATTTATTCTTAGAAGCTGAAGAGGAATCCATGTCACAAGCCTTCTTAATGGCTTCGTGAAAAGTGGGAGGGTTGAGAACTTTGATCCACCCTCTCAACGGATCAGCTAACCCATCCATGAATAGAACCAGTATCCTCCATTCAGATACATCTGTCACTAACACTGCGAGTTTATGGAACTCTGAAATGTATGTTTCCAATGGTCCCCATTGTTTAAGCTGAGCCAACTCCTTGAAATGGAGTTCTAGATCCTTCCTATCAAAACATTCAATCAATCTCTCCATAAAGTCCACATATGAGGTAATGTGTGCATGACCCATAGTGACCATACCATGATGCCACCACTCGTGTGCTAGTCCATCTAGATGAATTATTGCGTACTTAATAGCTTCTTCCTCAGGCATAAGGTTCAATTGAAAGTATGTGTCAAGACTTTGAACCCAAGCTCTCGCTGTAGACTTCCCCAAGCCATCATAATATGGTAACTGAAGTTTCCCTACTTTCTTCCGTAGCTCATAGTTTTGGTTCCTGTCATGTCCATGTGGCATATGTTTCATCCGCACATCCATATACTCCCTAAAGGAAATTACAGCAGTAAAATTTGGACCTCTAGCTTCCCAATCTCTCCTTAACTGGTCCTGTATATCAGTGATCTAGGGCTCTAGTATGGGCTGCATTGGGGCTCTAGGAGGAAATGTGGGAATCATCGGCCTCAAACTCAATGTCCTAGCTGGTCGGGGTGCATCACCGAAATTGTTCCCAACTTGTTCACCTCCATTATATGTCCCATCCTGATTATTCCCATTCTGATTGTTACCATTCTGATTATTACCATTCTGATCATTACCATTCTGATTATTTTCTCCACCCATGTTAGCATTCAACCCCATTTGATGAGCCAACATCTGCATCATAAGCTCCAATCTCTGACTCTGTTCCTGTGCTCTCTACTCTGCTAATCGCTATCCCTGAGTCAATGTATCCAATAACTGCAGGAATCGCTCCTCACCAGGATCCCTAACATTCCTATCCCCCATAGTCTCTATAGCCTGTTCACTTGTAACACTCGGTTTGTCTGAGTCACTGCTTCCTCCCGGTAAGATATTCTCTCGGTTAGTATTCAATAATGCTCTGTTTCTTCTTGTGTTGTAGTGATGTGGAAATGGTTGAATACTCCAATCTTTCATGTCATATTTAATTCGTACTGAACCCAACAGGATGGCAGGAAAGATAAGCTCTGATACCACTATAATAGGCTACCCTGTTCTGAGTTTGTTTTTTTACAAGTGCTTCAGCTCATAGAAATTTTGTCAAACAGTTTGCATGCAATCTAGTAGCTGAGAGTTCTGATTTGTTTCAATGTGAGTGAAATGTTTGCTGATATAAACTATTGCTTACATTTTACTTTCAATACAAATAGTAAATAACAAGATGAACACTTAAAAGGTTACATAAACATAACTTTAGTGCATTTTATTTTGAACTTCCAACATTCCAATTTATCTCAGAAAATTTGCCTTACAAATCAGAATATTAGACAATGGCAGGCCTGGTAATTACCATCTTAAGAATCACATAATTTTGAATAGGAATGTAGCAATTACTCACAAACATCTCTAGCAATGGTCTACAAACAATGGTGGATCTAGTTTATAGCAAGCTAGAAATTACTGTAGCAGCGCACTATAGCGTGACACTGTAGCAGCGCACTGTAGCGCGACACTGTAGCATGACACTGTAGCAGCAAGATGAATTATTTTGAAACTCAGATGCAATCCTTTTGACTGTATCTTTCAACAGCAAGAAGAATGCTAGCATAGAGGGTTTCTGTCCTCAAAGCCCTTGTGCAAAAAAACCTCCAAAAACTCGACAATTTCATATTTTCCAAAACATGTATAAATGAGAGCCATCATCTCTCTTTTAAGCTCTTTCTCATTAATTCTTCCCTTCCCTCCGCCAATGTGGGATAATATAGGAGTTTAATATTACTTTCCCCCTTAAGAAATGCTCATGTATGTCTTTTTAAAGGGGTGACTTGATTTTTATAAAGTGACTTTATGAAACAATATAATATTTAATTTAAATACTCACTTTATAGTTATAACTTCAAACATTAAAATAATATACCAAATAAACTCAGAATCCCACATATAATAGCTTGTCGGAAAGAGTTTGACAAAATACATCTCATCCAACCACTAAAAATTGAAGGCACTGCATCCCCTATTGGCTTACTAAAAATAGTAAGTCCTCCCCAAAACCCAACAAACGAACTCCATTCGGCCTGTAAATAAATTTGACTAGGCTAAGTAACCTCAGGATCCCTTTGTAGTCCAGCCCCCGGGACCATGAAAGAATGGGCTAAACAATAGTAAAATCATGTCTGGCTCAAGAAGGGGACATTACAGGGAAAAACCACAACATTAAATAGACAAGCAGTTACTCAATCATCCCTATTGGATATTTGTGGTCTTTGAGAGAACTGCTAGTTTTATCAGCAACATGATCTCACATTGTTGCACCACCATCTTTCACTGGCAAAATTTATTATCAGTAGTTAGCAGAATTTTTATGTTCTGAAGGTTGAATTTCATCTAAAAGAGTAGTGCAATTTACATTTAATGAAGGGGAAAATAAAATGATTTTCTCCATTCCTATCATCCTGGTCCATATGTTTAGGTTTGTTCCATGTTTTACATCTGGAAGATAATGTATTGGAAACAAAATTGTTGAGATAAAGGTATTGTTAATTCGAGCTTTTAGAGTTGGGGTTTTAAAATAGAGCACTATGGCATTTGAGAATTTAGAATCTAGAGAGGGAGATTGTAGGTAGAGGCATAGTAAATGCATTTTTAGTTTGTCTAAAGTCTCTATAATGGAGAATTTGATAGGGCATCCATAAATCAAGTATATGTTAAGAATACTGAGTTCATAAAATATTGTTCTTAACTGTAACTATGCAATAATTCATGCTAAGGAACACCATACAAATTTATAGCATAAAGCATAACAAATGATTTGATGTATTCATAATCCATTATCTATTTTATCATGGCATTTCAGTATAGCTGGGTTTTAAAAATAAGAAAAAGTATGCTAACCTCATCATCTTCATCTCTACTTTCCCTTTCTTTTGATCTCTTATTTTCCTTTCTTCAAAATTCGATGCCATCAGGGTTGTACCTATGTTGCCAATAAACAATATTTAATATCATACACACAAAATTACCTAATATGTAACTCACAATATCAAGTTGTAACAATGAAAATATAATCAAAATGGGAGGTGCAGAGCATGGATATCTCTCTCAAAGATGAATCCAGCTATGGGATGAAGTTATTATCTCTCTTTCCAATTTAATTCATGTAAACCCTTGAGTGTTTTAAAGCCCTATTTATAATATAATAAGATTTTACATCATAGTAGGGAATTCAATGGAATAGAGAGACCCTATTTTGATAGAACTATTTAATAGAGAATTAAAAATATAAATTCAACTACTAAATGCTGGCTTATATGAAAGAAGAATGAACTATTTAAACTTATAAAGTAGAGAATGATAATAGGTCATACACAATGCCTAAATTCTAAAAAGAAGTTGGCTGGATTCATGAGACATACCCGATTGGTCACAACTAGCTCACTATCAAGCCCTTTAACCGTGAACCAAGGATGTATTGAATATCATTGCAAGACATTTTATTCAAACAAAAGAGAGATAGGGGATGGAAAACTAAAAACCTACAAAATTATGGCTGACTACCATTTAGAAAAAGTAGGGAAAGTACGTCTTACCACATGAAAGGAAGATGATTAGCAAATTGAGAGAGAGAGAGGAGAGAGCTAACAAGCTTGAAACACACCGTAGTTTCTAAATCTTTCAAAGCGATCCATTAACATTTTTGGACACAACACTCCAATACTAGTTCCCTCTTTCACCCTAATTTTATTATTTTTCTTCACTTAGATTATTGTATGAATCTCCCAGATTGCCTCTAATTTTAGCTCTTTGATTTGAACGTCCTTTTGGAGTTCTTGACAACTGAGAAACCTCCACTCCTCCAGAATTTTCATTCAGATTTTTCCTCCAAACATCCTCCTGATAAATGTTTGGACGCAACACTCCAATGCCCTTACCCTGGTATTATTCGCACCTTCCTTTTCCTTCACTTCAAGGTTATATGAATCTTCCTTTAAGAACCTTCTGCCCAATGAATCAACACTTAGAGATAATTCCATGAATCCCTACCACAAATCCTCTACCCTCTCTTGCCCTCATTTTGTTTGCTAAATTGCACTCTAATTATTGCATGAATCTCCCAATTGCCTCTAATTATTGCATGAATCTACCAACTGCCCTATCACAAATTACCCTTTCCTGCGATGTTTTGGTTTTGATCGTCATCATGATCCATGGTCACCAACACCACTATAGTTGCCTTCATTCACAAGTAATGGAAGAAAAAAAATGACCAGACGTTGCAGGAGGACTGATTGAATTTCGTTATTCCTTGCAATAAGCCACGTTTGTGCAATGATTTGTTGTTAGTCTGAAATATTTCTCCCAATATTTTTCTTGAAATCAAAATCATAATTGGAACTTATGGGACTCGTCATGTTCCCAGATGTTGGATTATTTATTAAATGATTTTTTTTCAATTGATTCTGCATTTTGTATATGACATAAATTGTAGTAAATGGGAATTTTCACAAGCAGGTAATACTATTACACATTGAGGATGTGGTGATTCCAATAATCCACACAGTACACAGTGGAAAAGCAAGGAGAAGCAAAGTGAAATAAACCTAATTAGATTAGTGGAGAGTATAAATCTCTAAGATACCCTCGTCGGGTATTCAAACACGATGGTTTTTTATTCATCCAAACCCAAATTTATATGCGCTTCTTATTGAGAATTCCATGACAGTCCCACTGATTTCCCTTCATTAATGAGGAAGTTGATTGGCTTATACCAGGCATCTGTGGGTTGATATAGAATATGCAAATGGCCTATGACATTTGAAGCAGGATAGAATTACCATCCCCTGTATTTGGAGCAAACACGTGTACATTATGGCTGGGCTTCCAATTGCCCTCCACAGACATTTGATGTGTCAAACCAGGGCAGGTAGTTTTGGTTTAAATGTCTTTAAATCTGATTTGAAGAATTTTGATTGCCAAACTACCCATCTCAGCAGTCTATAATGCACGCAAGGAAAACCAATATGGTAAAGTCACCATGATTGCTAGCCGTCTTTAGTCTTATGGGAGATGGTATCAGAACATCACCATTTCAGGCTATGAAAGGGGTGTAAGAACTATGATACATGGTTTAACATGAATTTCAAACTTAATTTGGGAGAGTGTAGGGTTATGTGAGTTTAAATATTAGGGCAATCTGCATTCACTACTTCCAGAATATGGGACTAGCTCCCAAAGAGGTTAGAAATACACTTGTAAACTTTGTATTAGTGTTTCAATATTAGAATGTTGAATTAATATGGTAAGAATGCTTTCCCATACACATTGAATGATCTTCAGTGATTGCGTACATCAAAACTGCCCTTAAAATGCTTTCATACAAACTATTTGGCAAGATGTCTACCTATTGGTATTAAATATACCCAATATGGCCATCAAAACAATAGGTTGTGACCTATGGTTGTTCAGGGGTGCCCTCCTTTTTTTTGGGTTGGGGTTAAATTTCCATTTGGCTCTCCTTACATGCAATGCCTCTTGGGCAGGGAAGAAATGTACCAAGCTATGAATACTGATTAGTGAATGGTTTCGCTTAGCATGATCTACTCATGATTGCCCTTTGAGCATGGGCCATCCACAGAAATGTTCATTGTGACCAGTATTTAAGATGTCCAATTGACTCTCTTTACATTACTGTTTGTACTTATGCTCTTGGGTTTTGTAGGATGATGCAAAGTTAATACCTTCTAATTTGGGACAGCTCCACTTACATGCACTCTATCTGTTGAGAAACATCTGTTGGTTTCTCGTCATTACCATGGGATCACTTGCCCTTTGACAAAGGACTGACAATTCTTAGATAGAAAAATTATTTTTTAATAGTAGTTGGATCCTTCTCCAAAGCAAGTATACATAACCTATCCTCTAATAAAAAAGAATTGACAGAAATCTATACGAAAAATTCTATTATGTTATCACACACAATGGAAATATTGTAACTGGTGTTTTAACAATGGGCACCAGTCACTTCTAAAAATAAATACCACCACATTTTACTCTACTCTCCATGTTACAAACACAGTCTCAATTTTTCTATGACGGGCCTCATAAGGATAATCAATAATATACTTTCTTTGTTTCTATGCTTTTTATTTTGTTTAGTTCCCTACTGGCTCATTTATGTTTCTTTATATGTTTTTATAGCAATCAATGGACTAAAATCTGGGATAATTTTTCTTGGTGCTTTGTCATGGGGTATTATTTACATGTATCATTGTTCAGTACCAAGCACCGTAGACTATCAAACACATAATTTTTTCCATAGCATCTGCGCCTATGTTAGTATCTATATTTAATTTATTTCATTAGTTTTTATTTGGGTGCCATTATTCTTATTAGTTTTGGATGGTAATCCATAATAATTTGATTCTCTTAATATTGGTTTTCTTTATAACTTCAAATTGTCCTGTGTCCATAATCATGTACAATACAGAGCCAAAAAAAATGCAATCACACTACAGTGCTGGAGGAGAGTTTTAAAATGTCCTTATTGTAAGGTTAAGGGAGAGGGAGTTTGTCCTCATTTTCTTTGCTACATCATAGTCCAATCCATTGTTGTGAGTACTGGATTTTCAGTCTTCTACCATTGTAAGGATTAGAAAGCTACTTAATAAAAAAAACTTTATACTGCGGTTGTTAATTTACCTTTGCTTTGACTGGATAGGTCTGAATGTTATAAATTAGATTATATTTATGTTCTGTCCTTCCATGGGAGAATGTTGAGAGGATGCTGTTATTTGCAAAGTAAATGTGATTACAAATATATTTGTTTGACCAGATAGGTCTTAATGTTATAAAATAGGCTATGTTTATGCTGTTATGTACAATGTAAACGTAGATTACAAATTCAGCCACAAACATGTATAAACCAAATATTCTTGCAAATATCTTATTTTTGTCAACTAGTGTTCCTCTTTCTGTTGGAAAATTTGTTCACTCTCCAATACCATTGTTCACCTCATGGAATGATTTTTAATTGCATAGTATCAAAGTTGTTATTGGATCTATGCTTTCAAGGCATGGACTGCAGCAACAGTACTATTAGTTCCCATTTCATTGTGTTCCTGAATTATTGCTATCACAGGAAGAAAGTGACTGTTGTTATGATATAAATACAATTCATGGGTAGAGCTAGCTAGTGTTACTGTTGGATTTGAAGGAATGGCTTGAAATTTCTTAGCAAAGCATTCTAGTTTCCACACATGCATAACCCAACCAGCCATGTAACCTCACATTTGGCATGAATAGGCAATGAGCAGAGGCATTCAGACATAAAAGACTAATATATAAACATTGGGAGCATCCATACAAAAACTCTCTAGTCGCCATGTCACCAGCACCACTATAGTCACCTTCATTGACAAGTAATGGAAGAAAAAAAATGACCACGCGTTGTAACCACCTAAAATTGGTCTGTTGCAACTATAGACCCTATTTGCCCTAAGTGTGATCATGCCCTCGATTTATGTCCAAACGACCCTGTTACTGTTTGGCATATTTCTTTTAATCAATTTAATG
>MU226349.1:304368-317356 GCA_018584345.1 Thuja plicata
CATATGAGCCTTCATAGGCCTTATTTTGCCAATTTGGGAAAATTTACATATTTAGCACTTTTAGTGCATTTGACACTTTTACATGGCTCTAATGGCCAACTTACAAACATTTGGACCTTATAGGTCTCTAAAAATTCTCATCTACACCTAGGATCCTCAAGTGACCCCCAAGGTGCACTTCAAGCCTCCAAATGTCATCATGGCTTACATCATTGATCCTTTTACAAAGAATTTACATACCAATCAAAACATTATTAAAAGTGTAATCAAAGGACCAAATATGGTCTTATTACATTTCAAATTAACCATCATGGGCATGTTTTTCTTTCACCCCCCTAGGATCTATCAGTGACCCTAGTGTTCCTTTTGGCCCTTTGTGCTTGGCATTGGTGCTCCTGCACCACTCTATCTCCCTTAGGATCCATCAGTGGCCCTTGTGTACCTTCATGTCCTTGGTGTTCTGCACCAAATAAGCTTTAGACCAAGCCCATGTGTCATATATTTATTTGAAAAATAAAAGAATATATAAAATGCATTTTTTAATAGAAAAGGAAAATTTCCACTAAAAAAGATGAATGTTCAAGTTGCATAAATCATTGGAGAAAGCATCAAAATTCATATATGACTCAGTCATATATCCTGATAAGATGTCTTTTCAGAATAGGGGTTGGGTTCAATAAAAGGCTCTAATTTAACCTGCTCCAAAATGTCATCAGTTGATGGAAGTAGCGATTGATCATTTTCAATATTGTAAAAATTTGGAGGACATTCTTTAAGGTCTTTGATAGCATAAACATGATTTTCTGAGTCTCCCTTGCGATATTTCTGAGTTCCATTGTATCTTATTTTCTATCAATGAAAGTGCTCTTTAACTGAAAATCTTGAATCTCCTTTGGCGACCATGAGTTTATGAGCATAAAATTTGGGCTAGTTTTCTTCACCATATTGCTTTCAAACAATCATTTACAAGGCATAAAAGCATTAGATAGGCATATTTTTATTTTAATATCAATGATAAAGGCCCCCTTTTTATTTTTTACATCATATCAACATTTTAATTGCCCAAGCTATAAACAAAGGTCCTTATAATTCTTGTAAGCAACTTTGGAAGACCTAGGGCACAATGCTAAGCCACACACACACACACATGTGCATATGCACACATAACATATACAACATATAAAACCTTCACTTGTATATAAGAGTTGATTAGAGAAGGTATATGCATAGGTGATGAACATGCAGATTTGCCTAAGCACTACTGGGAGCTTACCCTACAACAAATGTACTATTGTGAAAATTATCACAAGTATATTTGTTGTAGGGTCAAGCTCCCAGTAGTTATTGGTCAAATCTACATTTTTTTCACCTATGTATATACCTTTGCTGATCAACTCTTATATGCACAGGCGAAGGCTGTATATGCACAAGTGAAGGTTGATCAACTCCAATCTCCTATGTGTATCTATATGTTATCAAAGAAATTCCATTAAGAATCTTGTCTACTTGAGACATTTGAATTGTTAAAGAAATTAATAATGAAATTGGCATTTGAAATATAGGTACCCCCCTCAGCACATCAATGACCTCTTGGATCAGCTCCACAATGTACAATACTTCACTAAGATTAACCTCAAGCTAGGATATCAAGTTAAGGAATTTGGTGAAWATWTTCTTTTGTGTGATGGAATTTGGGTTGGAAGGCATTGGGAAAAGAACCAATAGTTTGGTTAACCCCTAATGCACTTCTGATATATTGTATGTATAGTATATATGATATTTCATTTTGATTTACAAATTAGTATATTATCTGAATATCTTTCTTTCTTGCCACGGTAGGAATGAGTTTAAGGTGGAAGAGTACAATAGCAGAAGTATTACAATTTGGTATGCTATACTAAAACATCATTTTATAACTAACTTTTCAATTTCTATATATAATTAGGTCTAAGAAGATTTGTGTTCTTTTGACATCATTTTGCTTAGTTTCTGAAGGTTATAGACTGAAGTTTCCATGACCCGATTTTTTTCCTGTGAAGAAGGGTCATGTCAGATAATCTAAGCTCAGAAAAAAATGGGGAGACACTAGATTATGGTTTAACTTCAAAAGAAAAGGAGATGGAAAATGTTATTGTCCCTGCAAAAATTGTAAGGGCTTAAACACATAAGATTACTAATCAAAATAGCTAAGAGACATTGTAGGGAGAATGGTCACATTGAAGGCAGGTTTGATTATCATCCATTGGTAATTTTTTCATTATAATTTTTTAACAATTAATATACATATGAAATACACTTGATGATGAGATCATTATCATGGTTTATTTCTTCTCATCATTTTTATATAGGTCAACCTCCCAAGGGAAGTATAAGATATGGACCATGGAGGTGCGAATATGGAGAATATGGTTTTGGAAGTGGAGGATCATGGAGGTGCCAATATTGAAGTTGAAGATTATGATCCCATGGAAGATGACGATCATTCGATAGATAACACATTTGAAGATGATGGTACTAATACATTGATCCATGACACATTTGGTACTGGCACAGCTGATGATGATGATCAGGATGACATTGATTTCATTCACGATATACCTCTACTTGAGAAGGTAAACACCACCCTTTACGAAGGATCCCAAACAAATCTTCTCTATGTTGTATTGTTGTTGTTGAACTTGAAGGTTATGAATGGTTTATCCAACATAAAAATGTTACGCATGCTAACGTATGTCATATATGTCATTATAGCCAATAAAGGGTGAAACATGTACCATAAACATTGTTAATATTAACAACTTATATATTTTGTTGTAGATTGAGAGGTGAGTTTTTGTTACCACCATCAAATATTCTCCCTTGCTCATACCAAGAATTATGTGCCACTATGAAAGATATTCGAATGGAGTATCAAGCAATAGATGCTTGTCCCAATGATCATATTATTTATCATAAAGAACATAAATTTGCAACAGAATGCCCTGAATGTCATACGAGTAGATATCGAAAAGATCAAATAAAAAAAAAGGTGTCTCGCAAGGCTCTTCATTACATCCCCATTATACCACGTTTGCAAAGATTTTTTTACGTGTAGTAGCTTGGCACAAATTATGGATTGCCATGCATGCAATAGGAGTTGAGATGACATTATTTGAATGTCTGTGGATGGTTCAACATTTAAGGATGTAAAGAAAAAGTGGCCGCACTTTATTGAAGAAGCTTGAAATCTCAAGCTTTTATTGGCAGCGGACAGTGTCAATCCATTTGGAGAGTTGGGATCTGTTTACTCTGTTTGGCATGTTTTTGTCATCAACAAGAAAATTACTCCATGGATATCAATAAAGAGGGAGCACATTATGTTGGAAATGACTGTTCCAGGTATTTTATCATTTAACGGTTATCTGCGTGTAATTATAAATCTTGCAGTAAAATGGTCACAATAATTATGTAAAGTTATTGTTTAATTTAACTAGATAAGTACCAAGTTAAATATATGAATGTATATATTGAGCCTCTTATTGATGAGTTGTTGGAGTTATAGAATGGTGTCACTATGTATGACATCTCTAGACCAATAGGACAAAGAAAATTTCAATTCCATGCAATGCTTGTATAGACAATACATGGTGCCCCAGGGCTAACACATTTTTCTGGTATGTTATGGTGAATTCAAGTTGCACATGATAATTGTAATTATAAAAATTAACATATTTAATCCAATTGTATCATTATCTTGTAGGTCTTCAAACAAATGAAATTTTTGCATGTCTAGTTTGTGGTCCAAAGATGAAATCTCCTAATTCAAAAAGCTTAGGAAAGCAGGTGTTTGATGAGTATAGGAACTTCCTCCATAGAAATCATAAGTATCAAACTACTAAAAAACATCTTTTCAATGGGAAAGAAGAGACTACATCAAAGCCACAAAGAATGAAAACTCGCATATGGAAGTTGGAAATATAATAGAATTAATCATCAAGGTACTACCGTTCCACCTAATGGTTTATGTTTGGAATTTATATATTTCTATTGTGTTTTGTTTGTTGATTATGTAATTGATGATTGTGAAGTTCATTAAGGAAATACTACTGAGCACCTTCCAAAGGGACTAAAAATTTATCCTAGACAATTTGGTAGGTTTCTCTACTATGAGAAGCTACAAATTATGTATTTGTTTGATGCTATGCATATTGAAAAGAATGTAACAAAGACATTGTGGAAAATATTGGATGGAAGGCGGGACAAAGAAAAAATTGTCAAAATTTGTAGTGACATTCATGAATCTAATCATGCAATAAAAAATTTCATTGAACCAAATAGAAATGAAGACCAGATTCATACAAGTTCTCTTCCTTGGTTATTAACGTATTAGCAAAGTGATGCCATAAAAGAATTCATACGAAAAATTCAATTTCCCACAGGATTTGGTGTGAACATAATCAATCTCATATCAAAAAAAAGTGAATTTAGGCCAGGGTTGAAAATGCATGATTGACATACCTTCATCAAGGTAAGTCATGTTCTTTTGTATTTAAAATATATTTGTAAACTGCATGTACTTTTCATTTTATTATGTGAGAAAATAATGACATAATTAGTTTATAATTATTGTAGTACATGCTACCCCTATCTCTCCCAGAGAACTTCAACAATAAAATCAAACAAATGATATATGATCTTGGAAAATACATGAGGCAAGCAGTAATATCTATTCAATTTATTATATATATATTTATTATATTCGCAATTTGTTTTTCTTGTTATGTAATATATTTCAAAGTCTAATATTTATATTTTTTGTGTCTTGAATGTCTTGTAGGTGGTTGTCATCTAAACAAATACATAAAAAAGATATAAAATATTGGAAGAGAAGAATTCCTCATCTAATGTGTGAAATGCAAAAGTGTCTACCTTCAAATTTTTTCAATGCATAAGAACCCTATCTCATACACCAAGTTGAGGAGATTGAATTGTATTAAACTATACATACTCAGTCAATGTGGATGGTTGAGAAGCACTTGATGTTTTTGAAGGTTTTGATTTGAAAAAAAGAATATCCTAAGGGTTCTATGGTGGAGGGATATATGGTATACCAGACTATGGTGTACGTTACAAAATATCTTCCTAAGCTTACAACAAAGATCCATGTAGATCGCATTTGGGATCTCGACGCCATTAGAAAATTTGAAGGGGAGTACTTGGTGGGAGAAGGTAGATTAAGGAAAGTGAGAGGTAATAAATTATAAGATATTACCGTAGTTAATTAATTCTTAATCTTTAAAATTAAGCGGTTGTAAGTCATCGATTTATTTTTTGTATAGTTGCTCGAGAGTGAGACGCAATACATTTGTATATTGCAAACAATAAATATTGGATTATAGTATGGATTGAACGATGTCATCATTTTGGTCACACATTAACATGGGAATCTCTATCTTCATTGGTTCAAGATGATGAACTATAACTCATTGAATGTTTGAATATGTTAAGTTGATGATCACCAAGCTACCGAAAGTAAATCCACGACATTAAATCAGTTAATGTATTGTATTGGCATTGATGTCTACTTGATATAATATGATTGGTTATATAGAAAGTGTTAAAGACTTCAGAGAACCAAAGAGATAAAGGTTATACTATCAGTAATGCATAAAAGATCAGCATTCACTAATTGACTACAAACACTGACGGGAAGTGCACCCTGACAGACAGAGAAACCCGAGAGCAAAGTCACAGTGTTGCCCGAGCAAGAAACCCGACAAGCATTACCGAAGAGAAAAATCACAAGAATTACTGACGAGAATAAATTCATAGTGATGACTGATGGGCAGACAACCCTGATGAACAGACAACCCCGACAGAGATGCCCGAGGAGAACTGAAGTGTTGACCGAAGCTAACAAACAGTTAAAACACCGAAAGGAACTGAAGTTCAAAAATGACAAAATACTTAGCCGACAAGAGCTAAAGAAGGAGTTAACTAGTTGTTAATATTTTTTTCATCGACAAGTTAAAGCTAGAGACAAGAGAAAGATTTAAAGCTATTTTATTCCAGTTGTCAAAGAGAAATCTATGGGATAAAATTGAAGTAAAGCTTTAAAGCAAGATTGGCTAAAATTGTGGATCACACCAAGAATAAGAAAGTCAAGAACTGAGAAATGGTGAAATTGTGTCTATAAAGAGACAAGCTAATTCATTGTCAATTAGGGGTGAATAGAGAAGAAAGATGATGGAGAGAAATTGATCAAGGAAGAATTCATTAAGAGCTGAGAAATCAAGCTGAAGAATAGAGCTAATTCTGTAGACACCGAGCAATAGAGAAGCACAACATCATCGAGCAGAAAGAAGTAGAGAAGAGGCATTGAAAAGATACATTGATCATAAAGGTATTATGAGCTTACAATAGATCTAAAATTCTGCAAAGTATAGTTTTATACGTGAAAAAATCATTTATTGTTTCAATTTAACCATTGATTCATAAAATCTCTTAGCCGAGAAGGACTTAACAATCCTTTCTATATTGAGATATATCCCAAGGAGTATCAAAAATTTTGGTCACGAAGATAGCATGAGATGCCAAATACCATTTGATAAACTACACTAGGTTTGGTCATAAAAGGTAGCATAGAGATGCCTGATATCAAGTGAAAAACTATTCTATTTAAATCCTCTAACAGGGTCACACCTAAAAGCTTGTTTGTAACCTTTAGCAGGGTTGGCTCTTCTCCAAGCTCACTTCGGAAGAGTGAAAATTTTGAGTTACTAGTCCCAAATGGTTTTTCCCTTAACAAGGTTTCCACATTAAAAATCCATGTGTCAATGTGTCTACGATTCATTACTTTAGTATTTTGCATTACACATAACTAATCCAAATTGATCAATATATACTAAGTAATTTACTACATTTCGGTAAATGAAAGACTCCTAATCAGTAAATAGTAAGAATAAGCTTTAACAGTGAACTCCAAGCAGTAGTTATTTGTTGAGATTATTTCAAGAAATTCACCTTGTGGGACTGAAGATAACTAGAGGCTTAATATTGTGGTACTAAGTTTTTGGGTTAATATTATTGGAATATTTTTTAGGCCACTGGTTCACCTCCCTCTCAGTTATTCTAACAATTGGTATCAGAGCCCAAGTTGAACAAAGACAACTTTGCATCATGGGAAAGCAAAATAAGACTCCACCTATCAGGTATTGGAAATGATGTTGTTCAATACTTAGATATTAAAATTGTGTTACCTTCAGGACCGCACACACTTTATCAATTAAGAGAAAAGCATGAGCATAATTGCATGATGATAGAACTTGCTTCCTTTCTCTCCGATGTTGAATATGAAGATGTCAGAAATTGCACCTCTACAAAGAAAATGTGGCTTAAATTGAAGCTGGTACATGGAGGAGATGCTAGTGTACAAAGAGCTAAGGGAGAAAGCCTAAGAGGTAAATTTGATGACCTAAGAATGAGAGAAGGAGAAAATATCGCTTAGTATATATGGAGAATAAAAGAGGTAGTCAATGTTATCAGAGGAGTTGGAGGCATAATTGAAGAAGAGACAGTGGTAAGTAAAATCCTAAGAACCTTACTGCTTGTATATGCTATTAGAGTATCTTCTATACAAGAAATGAGATCAATTGCAAACAATAATATTACTCTAGATAGTCTGATTGGTAGACTGATTTTATTTGAGATGAATAACTTTGATAACAATGTCCTACCATCTATTAAGTCTGCATTCAAATCTTCTTTGAAAATAAGTAAGTCAAGTCATAAACACACTATTAGAAATGATATTTAAAGTGATAGTGATGATCAAGATCTTGATGAGATTGAAGCACTAATGGCTAGAAGATTGCAGAGAGGAAAAGGTAGATACAAAGGTAAATTACCACTTGTATGTTTTAATTATACAAAGATTGGAAATTTTGATGTTAGATGTCCTAACAAAATAAAAGATAACAAAATTAATGACATGCCATATGAAAAGAAGTTTGATAGAAGTGACAACAGAGATTACTGAAGCAACCAGCAATCTGACAAAAGAGATAGCTAAGACTACAAGGAAAAAGGGAAGAAAGCTTGTTACCTATCTGAGAACAAAGATGGAGATAGTGACACCGAATCTAATGAAGACATTGAGATGGTATTTGTAGCCATGAAGGATGATTCAAATGAATAAGAAAGGTATGTATAGTCTGCACTCATATCTAAGGTTAGTAAGAATGATGTCAGGATTATAGATAGTAGTTGCACTCACCACATGACTGGTGATACACAAAATTTTGAAACTTTTGAATACTATAATGGTGGATCAATAAGAATGGGTAATGACACACCTTTTCCAGATGAAGGTAAAGGAACTATAATGTTGAATAACCTGATCAAAAGTGATAATGCATACTGGGTAAAAGGACTAAATTATAATTTTTTGAGTGTTTCATAGTTGAATAACGCAGGTCATCGAGTAGTATTTGAAAATAAGAAGGCAAAGATCTTTAATGAATCAAGAAGGTTGATCCGAACTGGTGAACAGAAAAAGGTAACCTATTATATCTTGATGATATAAACACTACTTGTTTAATGGCTAGAAACTAAGACATATGGTTGTGGCATAAGAGATTATGTCATGTGAATTTTGACAACATGATAAAGATAAGCAATAAAAGGAGAGTAAGAGGCTTACCAAGCATGTCAATGCCCGAGCATATCATGTGTAAGAATTGTCAAAAAGGTAAGATGACAAAGTCTAGTTTCAAGAGAAAATCCCATACATGTAATTCAATTTTAGAATTAGGACCCATACTGGTCTATGTGGACCCATGAGAACAAAGAGTTACTATGGATATAGATATTTCATTATCTTTTTAGATGATTATTCTAGAATGATGACAATTATGTTTCTAAAAGAAAAATCAGAAGCATTCAAGATGTTTAAATGGTATAAAGCTATGGTAGAAAAAAAAGTGGTAAGGAATTGAAATGCTTAAGATCAGATAGAAGAGGAGAATTTTTTTATGATGAATTCACTAACTATTGTAATGAGCATGGAATTAAAAAACAAGTTTATGCACCAAGAACACCATAATAAAATATAATCATTGAAAGAAAAAAAAAATCAATTGTTGATTGTGCAAGAACGCTGATGATAGAGAAAAGCACCACTCAAACATTCTGGAGAGAAGCTGTCAGTACTATTGTCTACACATTGAACAGAGTACAACTGAAGAAAGACACCAAAAAGATAACCTATGAGCTGTGGTATGGTTATAGACCCAATGTATGTTACTTTAGAATCTTTGGTATTCAATATTATATTTTGAAAGATGATAGAAATAGAAAGCTTAACTCCAAAAGTGATGAAGATATCTTTCTAGGCTATTCCACCAAGAGCAAGGCTTATAAAAGTCTTAACAATTCCTCTAAAAAAATCATTGAAAGTGAAAATTTTAGAATAGATGAATATGCAGAGAAAAATGATGAGGAAAGCAAAAGAGAACCAGAAGACTACAATAGGTTTGTTTACACTGAAGAACCTGGCACACTACCTGAGAAATAGTGTATCTCTCCTAAGCAATAGAACATTGCACCTGAGCATCAGGCTACAATTACCAAAAATCAGGAAAATCCTCAAAATAATGTCTCGAGCGATGGAGATCAGAATGAAGGCCAAGATGATGATCAGAATGGTGAACAAAGAGCTGAACTAAAAATTTCCAAGTATGTCAAAAGAAATCATCCACACAATCAAATCATAGGAGACAAGAAGGTTGGAATGAGAACAAGAAGTAAGTCACTAAACACTATATGTTTACTTTGTGATTTGAGCCTAAATATGTTAATACTGCACTTGAAAATGAAGAATGGGTAAGTTCTATGAATGAAGAAATAGAATAGATTGAGAAGAATAAGACATGGACACTAGTACCGAGACTAGATGACAAGATGTCATCGGTAACAAATAGATATTCAGAAACAAGCTGAATGAGAATGGAGAAGTCATAAGGAATAAAGCAAGATTAGCATGCAAGGGGTATGCACAAGAAGAAGGTATTGATTATGGTGAAACATTTGCACCTATTGCTATACTAGAAGGAGTAAGAATCTTACTTTCTTATGTTGCATTCAAAGGATTCAAGGTATACCATATGGATGTTAAATTTGCATTCCTAAATGAAATACTAGAAGAAGAGGTATACATTGAACAACCAGAAGGGTTTGTTGATCCAGCTAGGAGGAACATGGTATGTAGACTACACAAAGCCTTGTATGGATTGAGAAAATCACCTAGAGGCTGGTATGAAAGACTTCATTCCTATCTCATAAGCATTGAATTTGTAAGAACAAGTGAAAATAGTAATCTATAGTTAAAAGAAGATATCGATGGTAATATTATGATTGCTGAAATATTTGTTGATGATATCATATTTGTTGTTAAGTCCTGCTTGGTTAAGAGACTTTCTGAATCAATGGTTAAACTAAAATAATAAATTATCTGTTCACATATACAACTATACTTTGTAGATTTCAGATCTATTATAAGCTCATAATACCTTTCTAATCAATGTATCTTTTCAATACCTTTTCTCTACTTATTTCTTCTTGGTGACGCTATACTTCTCTATTGCTCGGTGTCCGTAAAATTAGCTATGTTCTTCAGCTTGATTGATTAGGTCTGATTGAAGCCTTCCTTCATCAGTTTCTCTCTAGAATCCTTCTTCTCTATTCACCCCTAATTCACAATGAATTAGTTTGTCTCTTTATAGACATGATTTCACCATTTCTCAGTTCTTGACTTTCTTGTTCTTAGAGTGATCCGCAATTTTAGCCAATCTTGCTTTTAATCTTTACTTCAATTTTATCTTGTATATTTCTCTTTGACAATTGGAATAAAACAACTTTAAATCTTTCTCTTATCTCTAGCTTTAACTTGTTGATGAAAACAATATTAACAACCAGTTAAATCCTTCTTTAGCTCTTGCCAGCTAATTCTTTTTTCATTTCTAAACTTCAGTTCCTTTCGGTGTTTTAACTCTTTGTTAGCTTTGGTTAACACTTCAGTTCTCCTCGGGCATCTCCATCAAGGTTTTCTATCCATCAAGGTTGTCTATCCATCGGGCATCACTATTGATTTCTTCTTGTCAGTAATGCTTGTGATTTTTCTCGTCGGGTTTCTTGCTCAGGCAACACTGTGACTTTCCTCTTGGGTTTCTCTGTCCGTCGAGGTGCACTGCTAGTCGGTGTTTGTAGTCAATTAGTGAATGTTGATCTTTTATGCATTACTGATAGCATAAGCTATATCTCTCTTGTTCTCTAAATTCTTTGACACTTTGTATATAGCCAATCAGATTATATCAATTTGACATCAATGACAATACAATACATTAACTGATTTAATGTCTTGCATTTACTTCCTGTAGCTTGGTGATCATCAAATTAACATCTTCAAACATTCAATCAGTTATAGTTCATTAATCTCTCCCTTTTGGCATTGATCACAACACACTACATTATCACACTATATTATTACTAATACAATATGAAATATAACAGTTGTAGTTCATCCATATACCAATTTTATTGTTCTATAACTAATACAAATGTCTGGCTCTCGGTAAGCTCATATAGCTTAGATTTGTTTCTTGTAGAGTGCCTTCTTCAATCTTCAATCCTTTCACTAGATAGATGTAGCAGTTTTTGATTCTTTCTATGTCTGTTTTGTCTCTCCCTTTGATTGTTCCTCTCCTTGATCATCTCCTTTTTCTTTGACAACAATAAGTCATCTTTTCCTTCATGATACTTCTCTCCCTTACAAGTTACATCTCTCCCTTAGGATATCTTCTCTCTCTTTGATGGATATTTCATATGTAATCTCTCCCTTTGGATATTCTGGATATTCTCTCCCTTTGGATCTTTTAGGAACTTCTCTCCCTTTGACAACAATGACAAAGTAAACATTGATCATGCCATAGTTATATCCTTTCACATTTTTAGAATATACTCCTTGAATTTCCCTATCCATCAACAATACATTGACTATGGTTTTCAATGTATATATGTACCTTATTGTGTACTGATGTAGCTTTGTAGTCCATCTTTGTGCTTGCATCAACATAAATGATCTTCTGATTATGTGTAGGCTGATGCAGCCTCCTAGTCATCTTACTGACCAATAGATAAGGGTTGGACCCCTAGTCTCTTTCTCAGGTACTCAAATGTATCTTTAGGCAATGACTTTGTGAATATATCAGCTAATTGTTCCTTTGCTTACACATATTATAGTATCACTTCTTTATCTTACACTTGTTCTCTTAAGTAATGATACTTGATTGCAATATGCTTAGTCTTAGCATGCATGTCTAGATTCTTAGAAATGTTTATTGCACTGCTATTATCACAATAGATAATCATTGGTTCAAGAATCTTCATATTCATACCTTCCAGTAACTATTGGATTCATGCAATATTAGAGCATTTTGTAGCAACAGCCACATATTATGCTTCTGCAGTAGACTGTGAGATGCATCCTTGCTTCTTACTGATCCATGTGACAATTATGTCACCCATGAAGAATGCTCCTCCAATTGTTCTTTTTCAGTCATCTAAGTTTCCAGCCCAATCAACATATGTATAGACTTGAAGCTCAAATTTGCCTTCTCTTTTATACCATAAGCCATAGTCCTTGGTGTTCTTTAGATATCTCAGAATTTTCTTAACAACAATCATGTGTGATTCTTTGGGATTAGCAGAGAATCATGCAACTATTCCAACTGCATGTGCTATATCTGGTCCGGTATGAACAAAATACATTAGTTTTCCAATCATTGATCTATACAAGGTCTGATTTACCTCATTTGATTTGTCTCCTTTTGGGGTAAAAGCACAATAATCTGTCACCTTTTAGGACAACTTATCAGCACAGCTGAATTTTAGTATTTCTAACTAAAAATTAATTTTGGCCAAACATATGGTCTAGCTAGATTCATTATAGTTA
>MU226349.1:335362-346356 GCA_018584345.1 Thuja plicata
TTTTGGGAAATAGTCTCATGAGAAAATTATCGTTGTAGGCCACTTCTTGGCATGCCATGTAGAATTATTTTACATGACTCACAGGATCACCCTTCCCCCGATATTTATCAAATTTTGGGGTCTCAAAGTGTTTGGGGAAGGGTACAACAGTGATGGATCTGTCAAATGGATATGGACATACTTCTTCGAACTTGAATGTTTTGGCTTCTATCCCAACTTTTAGCTCTTTGAGAGCATTCTTCATTTCCTCCCATTCAGGATTGGTTTGCGGGGGAGGATTGTTGATTGTAATTGTAGGATTTCCTTGTGCATGATATGGATCAAATGGCGAATATGAGAGATTTTGTGGGGGATATTGTGGTGTTTGGTAGAATGGTTGCTGGTCACTGTATACAGGTTGCTGTGGTGGAAACTGGGGTTGAGTGGAATATTGCAACGGAGGAGGTGTTGGCATCTGATAAGATTGTTGTAGCTGTTGGAAATATGTTTGCATTTGTTGCAGCGTAGGATATGCGGGATGAGTTTGATGTGCACCCATATAGGTGCTTTGTGGCGGAATGCCCCCAGTGAGAACTTGTTGAGGAGGGGGAATTGTTTGTGATGCAGCAGAAGATGACATAGCTATGTAACTGGTAGGATGAGTTTGTTTTTGTTGCAAGGGTTGGATAAAAGGACTAGCAAACTATTGCATTGGTTGTGCCACAAAAGGATTTGCCCCCTGCGTTTGTGGTTGTGGTTGTGGTTGTTGTGTGATTTGAGGAGCATGATGTGTAGCTGCGAAGGGGTTGATCAGTTGTTGTTGTGCTTGGGATATGAATGGGTTAATGATTTGTTGTTGTTGGATGGGTTGCTGCTGGATAGGTTGTTGCTGGATAGGTTGCTGTTGTGGGATAGGTTGTTGCTGGATAGGTTGTTGTTGTTGGATAGGTTGCTGCTGTTGGATAGGTTGTTGCTGGATAGGTTGTTGTTGTTGGATAGGTTGTTGTTGTTGCTATTGGATAGGTTGTTGCTGGATAGGTTGTTGCTGGATAGGTTGTTGTTGTTGGATAGGTTGCTGCTATTGGATAGGTTGTTGCTGGATAGGTTGTTGTTGTTGCTGTTGGATAGGTTGCTGCTGGATAGGTTGCTATTGTTGGATAGGTTGTTGTTGTTGATGTTGGATAGGTTGTATGGGAATTTGGGGTATGGAAAATGGATTCGTGGATGGTTGAAATATTAGAGGATTTGGGTTGAACAATGTTTAGGGTGGAACCATTGGCATTTGTTGTGATTGTGTTGCTGGTGGAGCGGGAAAAGGGGAACCTTGTGGAAATAATGGTTGATTATATGCGTTGGTAGGTGGCATGCCTGTGGTGAAGAAAGGTGGAATAGGCACAGATACTTGGGTGCTTTGATGGCATGAACTAGTTGTAGTACTTTGGACAGGTTGAATAGTAACAAATGGAATGGTGGTTTGTTGTGTGCTAACTGGTGGTGGTGGTGGAAAATTTGCAACGAATGTTGGGATTGCTTGTGAAGGAGGAGCAATGGTGGCTTGTGGAGGTGTTTGTATAGTGACAGGGGGTATTGTTTGTGGTGCTGATGTGGCATCAAGAGGCAAGATTCCCATGGCAGATATAGGTGTTGTGTGTACGATGGGAGGTGGAATGGAAGGATGCACTACTTGTGCAAGAAGGGTTCCCACTTGTAGGGCTCGCTGAAATGGGTCAAAAAATTCATTTATGGTAGGATAAGGACGTTCCCCTGGAGGTGTCATAGGTCGTGTAACAAGTGTGGGTATTAGCCAAGGTGGAAGTTGAAGTCCTTGTTGTTGGATGTCCAAGAGTACCTATTTGCTGTCACGTCCACTCATGGCATTTATCATGTGGACAAGCGTTGGATGATTGATAAAAGTTTCCACAACACTTAGAGTGGGAATTTCATTAGTGTTTACCCAGATATGTTCAACTTGATCAGTGGGCTGAGGTGCATAAGTGACCATGGTGTTGGTGTTCCCAGTCATAGGATTAGATGAGCTAGTGGCCAGATTAGGATCCATGTTCTTCCTCTTCTTAGTGGATCATGTGATAGGTGGCATGAAATGACTACCCTAAAGGAATATGAGATGCAAGATGTATGCAAGGATGCACCTAGGAAACTAAGGATGATGACACTTGGATTAGGATGTGCTTAGGATGATGGATGCACTTCTACGGATTAAGGATGGCTTGATGTATGCAAGGATTAAGGGTTGCTCTCCCTAGTGTAGGATCAAGTGGATGTGATTATCTACCTAAGACAGACTTATGGTCTTTGGCAGATGAGATTCTTTGTTAATGCAAACCAACCTTTTGATCAAGGTGATAAGGTTGCAAAAAACAAGAGGGATTATTCTAAAACAATGCTTAGTTTTGGGACACTGAGGATGGGGTTCGATTAAGATGTAGGTTTTAGCAACTCAAAATGGTATGCAACACCTAAGTGAGGGATGTGATTAGGGATGCTATAAATGGTGACTAAGATGATGCTAAGTTGATTAGGACTGATTTGGTTGATGCAAGATCATGCTAGGATGAGTGTGTGATGTGTTCCTAAAGATGGCAACCTAAGGGAGGTCCTTAAAATGCAAGCTAAGTGAGCTTAAGAGGAGGAGGAACTTTTGTTTGTGGTGGTAAACCAACTAGTCATATTGTTCAATTGCAACAAAAGCAGAGTTCAAATGATATTTGCCCATGAAACGAGCAACCTTGTTGTTGTAGATCACTTTCTCAAATATTTCTTGTTTGTGGATTTCTTTCTTGACAGAATCGACAATGTGTTGGTATTTGGTAGCCTCTCGGGTTATGTTCTTTTGTTCTCTTTGCATGGGTGGTAACGGAGTTTTCACCTTTTTGTGTTTCTTGGAATCGGTCATGTCCTATAAGAAGATCTTGATCTTGGATGAATAGTTTAGGACATATCTCACGAAGGACCAAAGATGTTTGTCTTTTGATAATTTGGCAAAAAGGTTTGATTGTGTTCTCATTTCTCAAGAGGATTTTTCTATGGCAAGAACCATTTTCAACATAATCAAAACCGAAAAATAACAAGCATGTGTCTGAAAACAATCTGACAAGGGACAAAGCAACCTTTAAGGATACAAGCACGTGACAAATTTGAAAGTTGGATATTTCATCTGTGTGTTAGATTTGTCAATTTCTTCAAACACTTCAAGCACAAAATCTACCTAAGGAATTTGGCATAGCATGAAAATACTTGCTCGTAAGCTTAGGCACACACACAAGAGCTAATCAGAATATGATCGTCACCAAGCACGCAATGGCTCTAGTCATGATGCCATATTATCCGGTTCCAAATGCTCAGGGTGGCACGAATGTACGAGTGATCTTGGGGAAGTTACTATCTTCCTTGCACAAGCATTATCACCTTTCGGGGGTGTTCCGGGTAGCTTCTAAGCCTAGAGTGTTTAGTATGGATCTCCATTCGATTGTATCCTCTATGTCTACGTAAGCACGATTTAGGCGTATAGCCCCAGAGAGCGTCTTTGCAAAAGTGGTCACGTAAATGTGATTGAGACCGCGACGCCGCACTTAAGTTAGACAAGAGCCGAGTATAAGCTCAGATGCCAATCGACTCCTGAGGCTTTGGCCCCAAAGAGTAAATTTGTTTTACGTGAGTTGGAGTGGTGTGGCTTACACCTTGTTCTCACGTGGGTCATTCCCAGGAGATTTTTTCCTCAACCGACAGGCCCAACTAAAGGATCAACTTGGAAAAATGGGATTGGCGACAAGAAGGGTCTGGATTTCTGATTTTCCCCAAGGGGAAAAGAGCATAATCTCCTATCCAATGTCGTTTTCTCCCCAAACATGCAAGACAAGTTGTTCGTTCCCAAAGATCTATTCGCTTAACACCAAGTAAATGTGTCCAGGTTTCTGATCTTTTCGAAAAAGGAAGAGAGCATAATCCCCTAGCATTCACTTAGGATTAATCAAAAAAATCTTCCTAATTAAGTCTAAGTGCCTAGAAAAATATTACAAACACGATCGTTTGGTCGATTTGGATCAAGGCAACCTACAAGACAATGTGAGTAGTTTCAATTTAGCGTCATTTGACAAGTGGTGCTGCAAACAACTGATTAGTAGTTTGAAAATAGTCTTCGACAAGCGTTAGCACAAACCACGCAAAATTTGTAAGCAAACACAAAACAAAATTTTAACAGAGCGCAGACGCTAATACAGGGCGCAGACGCCGATTCTATTTTCTGGTTCAAAAAAAAAAGTGCGTGAAATAACCAGAAAACAGAGGAGATGAAGGAAATTTCTTATACCAGGCGCAGACGCTGATTCCTGTGTCCCAGACGCTGGTTCATGAACCAGCATTTTTGAAGACATTGATTTGCCTGCAAACACAAAACACAACACAATAAGTTATTTTGGCCATTTTAGTGAGCTTCCAAACTTGTCCAAAAACCTATTTTAAATACTAATTGACCCTTAAGAACTGTTATTTTTTTGTTTATCAAGAAAATAGTGTTCCTAGTAAAATTTTGCCATTATGCCTACTTGTAAAATTGACTTTTGCTAAAAAGTAGAATGTTGAAATGTAGGAAAATAGCAAGAAACAAAAATAAACTTGATAAAATGAAAAATAGGGTCAACAAGAAATCAAAATAGTGGTATCAGGCGGAGACGCCGATTGGTATCAGAAATGCCGTTTCACGGAAACGTCGAATGGCGATCCAGGATAAACCAGCATTTTTGAAAATGCCTCTGTGTGTCTCAAAGATGCCAATCCGTGTTGTGAGTGAATTTAGACAAGAAACAAGAAATTCTAGGGACGTGGGTCCCACCGGGCGTGCTAGAATGTGTATATGAAATCCTTCAATCTATTGGGAGCAAGCTCAAACATGCAAACATTAGCTGGTTAGCATATATCATGACAAGAAAAACATGTAAGAGATCAAACTAACAACAAAGACACCAAATAACATCAGATTAAGCTAAAAATGAGTAAATAACATTTTGCACCCTAATCTACTCATTTTGATTTGCTTATTTTGAGTATATGTGGGTGTGCTCTCTCAAACACACAATTAGCATAGATCCCAATGCGAGAAATGCAAGAAATACTAGAAACAAGAAGAAAGATTCAAGAACTAGTTATGAAGAACTAGTCTCAAAATCCTCTTCAAAATGATAATATGATCCTAATAAGAATGAGGATGATATGAAAGTCTTATAAAAAAATATGATTCATTTACCAACTTAAGATCCTAACATGTGATTTCTAAATGATCTAAGCAAATTTAAATGTAAAATAACATCTAATAGCATTAGCATGAAAACAAAATGACAATTCTAAAATAACACTAGCATGATAACAATGCAAAATGAGAGATGAAAATATGAGAGGAGAAGGCCTCTATTTATAGATTTTTAGAGGGAAGGAGAGGCTTGGATGAAGTGGCACCTATGTGGCATCCACATAAGAGCCACATAGGACACACATGGCTTTGAAAAGATGGCCAATTTTAAGTCAAAATTGGCATTAATATTGGGTGGTTCAATATTTCAACAAAGGGAGACAAGGTTGTAAGAGGGAATTTAAGAAGAATGGGTACCCACTTTGAAAATAAATTCTCCATGTGGGTGAGCATCCCATTAACCTTAAAAAGGTTAGGAATCACCCATTTAAGCATGATCAGAAGGCAGTTAAATGTGAAAACACATTTAGGATATGAGGTGATGGGAGTAGGGTAGGAATAGGGTAGGCTGTAGAGTAGGCTGTAGGGTAGGATTAATAGGTTCCTAGCTAGGATTTAGATTTAATTCAAATTAAATTTGAATAGATCACAGCTTACAAGAATTAAGAAAATGGAGGATTTTAATAAATATAAATTTATTAAAAGGGGATTTTGTGGGGGTAAATGTATTTAAATAAAATACATTAGAATAGTGTTTAAACTATTGGTAAATGAAACTATTTAATTGATTTGAATTAAATAGTTAGAGGAATAGGAGGGAAATTAATATTAATATTTTTGGATGTCTACAATTATGCGTAATGAAAAATACTAAAGTAATGACTTGTAGACACATTGACACGTGGATTTTTAATGTGAAAACCTTGTTAAGGGAAAAACCACTTGGGACTGGTAACCTAAAATTTTCACTCTTCTGAAGTGAGCTTGGTGAAGAGCCAACCCTGCTAAAGGTTACAAACACACTTTTAGGTGTGACCTTGTTAGAGGATTTAAATAGAATAGTTTGTCACTTGATATCGAGCATCTCTATGCTACCTTCTATGACCAAACCTAGTGTAGTTTGTTAAATGGTATATGGAATATCATGCTATCTTCATGACCAAAATTTTTGATACTCCTTGGGATGTATCTCAATATAGAAAGGATTGTTAAGTCCTTCTCAGTTAAGAGAATTTCTGAATCAATGGTTAAACTGAGATAATAAATGATCTCTTCACATATACAACTATACTTTGCTTATTTCAGATCTATTGTAAGCTCATAATAACTTTCTAATTAATGTATCTTTTCAATACCTTTTCTCTACTTCTTTCTACTAGGTGATATTATGCTTCCATGTTTCTCGGTGTCCACATAATTAGCTCTATTCTTCAGCTGATTGATCAGGTCTTATTGAAGTCTTCTTTCATCAGTTTCTCTCTAGCATCCTTCTTCTCTATTCACCCCTAATTCACAATGAATTAGCTTGTATCTTTATAGACATGATTTCACCATTTCTCAGTTCTTGACTTTCGTGTTCTTGGTGTGATCTGCAATTTTAGCCAATCTTGCTTTAAAGCTTTACTTCAGTTTTATACCGTAAATTTCTCTTTGACAAATGGAATAAAACAACTTTAAATCTTTCTCTTATCTATGGCTTTAAATTTTTGATGAGAAAAATATTAACTAGTTAACTCTTTCTTTAGCTCTTGTTAGCTAAGTCTTTTGTCATTTATGAACTTCAGTTCCTTTCGGTATTTTAACTCTTTGTTAGCTTCGGTGAAAACTTCAGTTCTCCTCAGGCATCTCTATAAGGGTTGTCTTTCCGTCGGGCATCACTATGAATTTCTTCTCGTTGGTAATGCTTGTGATTTTTCTCTTCGGTAATGCTTGTCAGGTATCTTTCTTGGTAAATACTGTGACTTTGCTCTCAGGTTTCTCTGTCCGTCGGGGTGCACTGCCTGTCAGTGTTTGTAGTCAATTAGTGAATGCTGATCTTTTATGCATTACTGATAGCATAACCTTTATCTCTCTAGTTCTCCAAATTCTTTAACACTTTGTATATAACCAATCATATTATATCAAGTTGACATCAATGATAATACAATACATTAACTGATTTAATGTCTTGCATTTACTTTCGATAGCTTGGTGATCATCAACTTAACATCTTAAAAGATTCAATCAGTTATAGTTCATCATCTTGAACCAATGAAGACATAGATTCCCATGTTAATGTGTGACCAAAATGATAACATCGTTCAATCATACTGTAATCCAATCTTTATTGTTTTCAATATACAAATGTATTGCATCCACTCTCGAGCAATTATACAAAAAATAAATAGATGACTTACAATAGATTAATTTTGAAGATTAAGAATTAATTAAGTACAATAACATTTTATAATTTATTACCTCTCACTATCCTTAATCTACCTTCCCCCACCAAGTACTCCCCTTCAAATTTTCTAATGGTGTCGAGATCTCAAATGCGATCTATATGGATCTTTGTTGCAAGCTTAGGAAGATATTTTGTAACGTACACCATATTTTGGTATACCATATATCCATCCACCATGGAATCCTCAAGATGTTCTCTTTTTCAAACCAAAACCTTCAAAAACTTCAAGTGTCTCTCAACCATCCACATTGACTGAGTGTGTACAGTTTAATACAATTCAATCTCCACAACTTGGTGTATGAGGTAGGGTTCTTGTGCATTGAAAAAAGTAGAAGGTAGACACGTTTGCATTTCACACATTAGATGAGGAATTCTTCTCTTCCAATATTTTATACCCTTTTTATGTATTTCTTTAGATGACAACCACCTACAAGACATTCAAGACACAAAAATATATAAATACGAGACTTTAAAATATATTACATAACAAGAAAAAAAAATTGTGAATATAATAAATATATATAATGAATTGAACAAATATTACTGTTCACCTCATGTATTTTCCAAGATCATATATCACTTGTTTGATGTTATTGTTGAAGTTCTCTGGGAGAGATAGGGGTAGCATCTACTACAAAAATTATAAACAAATTTTGTCATTCTTTTCTCACATAATACAATGAAAAGTACACGCAGTTTACAAATATATTTTAAATACAAAAGAACATGACTTACCTTGATGAAGGTATGTCAATCATGCATTTTCAACCCTGATCTAAATTCACTTTTCTTTGATATGAGATTGCTTATATTCACAACAAATCCTGTGGAAAATTGAATTTTTTGTATGAATTCTTTTATGACATAACTTCGCTAATACGTTAATAACCAAGGAAGGGTACTTATATTAATCTAGTCTCCATTTCTATTTGGTTCAATGAAATTTTTCATTTCATGATTATATTCATGAATGTCACTACAAATTTTGACAATTTTTTCTTTGTCGCGCCTTCCATCCAATATTTTCCACAATGTCTCTATTACATTATTTCCAATATGCATAGCATCAAACAAATGCACAATTTGTAGCTTCTCATAGTAGGGAAACCTACCAAATTATCTGGGATAAATTTTTAGTCCCTTTGGAAGGTGCTCAGTAGTATTTCCTTGATGACCTTCACGATCATCAATTACATAATCAACAAACAAAACACAATAGAAATATATAAATTCCAAACATAAACCATTAGGTGGAACGGTAGTACCTTGATGATTAATTCTATTATATTTTCAACTTCCATATGTGAGTTATCATTCTTTGTGGCTTTGATGTAGTCTCTTCTTTCCCACTGAAAAGATGTTTTTCAGTAGTTTGATACTTATGATTTCTATGGAGGAAGTTCCTATACTCATCAAACACCTGCTTTCCTAAGCTTTTTGAATCAGGATATTTCATCTTTGGACCACAATCTAGACATGCAAATTTTCTCTTTGTTTGAAGACCTACAAGATAATGATACAATTGGATTAAATATGATAATTTTTATAATTACAATTATCATGTGCAACTTGAATTCACCACAGCATACCAGAAAAATGTGTTAGCCCTAGGGCATCATGTATTGTCCATACAAGCATTGCATGGAATTGAAATTTTCTTTGTCCTATTAGTCTAAAGATGTCATACATAGTGACACCATTCCATAACTTCAGCAACTCATCAATAAGAGGCTCAATATATATATTCATATATTTAACTTGGTACTTACCTAGTTAAATTGAACAACAACATTACACAATTATTGTGACCATTTTACTGCAAGATTTATAATTACACGCAGATAACCGTTAAATGATAAAATACCTAGAACAATCATTTCCAACATAATGTGCTCCCTCTTTATTGACATCCATAGATTAATGTTCTTGTTGATGACAAAAACATGTCAAATAGAGTAAACAAATCTCAGCTCTCCAAATGGATTGACACCATCCGCTGCCAATGAAAGCTTGAGATTTTAAGGTTCTTCGATAAAGTGCGGCCACTTTTCTTTTACATCCTTAAATGTTGAACCATCTGCAGGCATTCAAATAATGTCAGCTCAAATCCTATTGCATGTATGGTAATTCATAAATTGTGCCAAGCTACTACACCTAAAAAAATCTTTGCAAACATGGTATAATGGGGATGTAATGAAGAACCTTGTGAGGCACCTTTTTATTTATTTGATCTTTTCGATATCTACTCGTATGACATTCAGGGCATTCTTTTGCAAATTCATGTTCTTTATGATAAATAATATGATCATTGGGACAAACATCTATTACTTGATACTCCATTCCAATATCTTTCATAGTGGCACATAATTCTCAATATGAGCGAGGGAGAATATTCGATGGTGGTAACAAAAACTCACCTCTCAATCTACAAAAAAATATATAATTTGTTAATATTAACAATGTTTATGGTACATGTTTCACCCTTTATTGACTATAATGACATATATGACATACCTTAGCATGCGTAACATTGTTATGTTGGATAAACCATTCATAACCTTCAAGTTCAACAACAACAATACAACATAGAGAAGATTTGTTTGGGAGCCTTCGTAAAGGGTTGTGTTTTCCTTCTCAAGTAGAGGTATATCATGAATGACATCAATGTCATCACGATCATCATCATGAACTGTGCC
Source organism: Thuja plicata (assembly GCA_018584345.1). Taxonomy (NCBI): domain Eukaryota; kingdom Viridiplantae; phylum Streptophyta; class Pinopsida; order Cupressales; family Cupressaceae; genus Thuja; species Thuja plicata. Next base: position 345,684 of record MU226349.1, read on the forward strand.
AGTACCAAATGTGTCATGGATCAATGTATTAGTAGCATCATCTTCAAATGTGTTATCTAGCGAATGATCATCATCTTCCATGGGATCATAATCTTTAACTTCAATATTGGCACCTCCATGATCCTCCACTTCCAAAACCATATTCTCCATATTCGCACCTCCATGGTCCATATCTTATATTTCCCATGGGAGGTTGACCTATATAAAAATGATGAGCACAAATAAACTATGATAATGATCTCATCATCAAGTGTATTTCATATGTATATAAATTGTTTAAAAAATATAATGAAAAAATTACCAATGGATTATAATCAAACCCCCCTTCAATGTGACCATTCTCCCTACAATGTCTCTTAGCTATTTTGATTAGTAATATTATGTGTTTAAGCCCTTACAAATTTTGCAGGGACAATAACATTTTCTATCGCCTTTTCTTTTGAAGTTAGACTACAATCTAGTGAGTGTCTCCCCATTTTTTTTCTTTGCTTAGATTATCTGACATGACCCTTCTTCATAGGAAAAAAATTGGGTCATGGAAACTTCGGTCTATAACCTTCAAAAACTAAGCAAAATGATGTCGAAAGAACACAAATCTTCTTAGACCTAATTATATATAGAAATTGAAAAGTTAGTTATAAAATGATGTTTTAGTATAGTATACCAAATTGAA
>MU226349.1:421335-435169 GCA_018584345.1 Thuja plicata
AGATCCTAACAGGTCTCCACTCTAATACTCCTAACAGGGTAGATCATCAGAAGTGATCAAATTGTAAGCCTTAACCGGCTCCCTTCTTATCTGCAGATAGTGAAGTTTTGTGGGTAGACATCCCCACTGCATTTTTTACTTCCTAATAGGAGTTTTCTGCGATATCATAGCATTTGTTATGTGTTATTTACTTTCATGTATGTTTCTTGAATGTTTACACATGTAAAGAACTTATATTATGATTTCACATACATAAGCAAAGATGAACAGATAGATAGGAATATACAAATCTGATGACACAAAGGTTAATAGGCCAACCACATAAAAAGTTTTAGAAGTATTGATTCACCCCTCCCCTCTCAGTACATCATTCCAATAATTTCAACAATTGGTATCAGAGCTAAGTCTCTTTCTTGAAAAGCTTAAAGACTTAAGAGAAAATATCAACACAATGGAAAAGTACAGACTGGACAAGACTATTGAGAATGAGCAGTTGCAAATTCAGATTTACTATGAGCAGTATAAAGAGGCGAGAGTAAGCATGAGAAAGTTGCTTGATGAAAGAAAGATTATGGAAACTAGGCTTAATGAAAAATATTATCAAGAAGAGGAGATTACAGATTACTTCAACTATGTTGAATCATCAACAAGCAAAGCTTCAGACACATCAATAGAAGATATCAAAAGTCTACAAGAATTTAATCTACATCTAACTGAGCAAATCAAGATGCTGCAAATTGGTCAAGAGACTCAGGTGGTAAAAATGATTGATGTCATGAATAATTCAAGAAAATCTAAATCAGAGAGAACATTGGCTATTGATGATAGGAGGAAAATCTTAGAGAAGCTATAAGAAAAAGAATCATAGATTCAAAGACTTAAAAAATCATCACCATGAGATTACTAGACAGATTATTCTTATGAGTCAAGAGGCAAACATATTAAATACTAAACTCATTGAAAGAATATAGATCATCAGCGAGCTAAGGGAAGAGAATGAGAAACTAAAGCATGAAGTCAGAATTCATAACCAACACAATGAATTGATCAAGAAAGCTGAAGATAGCACTAAAAGAATGGATGATTTCCTTGACGGGCAAAGAAGAGTCAACAACTACACAGGAATAGGGTACACCGACAATGGAGAATCATCTAATCAATCAGATCAAAGGAATTTTTATGCAACTCCAAGGACCAAGAAGCTATCAAGCAATCACTGTGGAAAACCAGGCCACACCTCAAACATTTGCAAAAATAAAATGAAAGGTATTCCTCAATCACAATCTACTTTCATTGGTAATTGTTATAAATGTCACAAGCAAGGACACAAGGCATATGAATGTAGATCCAAGATGAGAAATCCAAAGAAGGAAACCTACATGGACAAATACTGTCCTACCTGCAAAATGAATAGACATACACATCAGGAGTGCTGGAAAAAGAATAAGAAAGCATGGACACCAAAAGAACCTGATAATGGCTATAAATCGACAAGAGTCGGTAACTCATATGTTTGGGACTATAACACATGGGTAAATTGCACAACATGTGGAAGGTATGGTCATATATATGCCAAATGTATGAGAAAATGGACTATAAAACCAAGAGGATGGTTCAATCTAGATATGACATGTTTACATTTTCATAAGGTTGGACATGTAATAAAATATTGCAAAGACCGACTGACAGAAACAAGCACTTATCCCAATGGAAACACCATTGATGACATCAAGAAGATGAGAAACAAGATGTGGGTAAAAGCCAAAAACACTGAAGGTGCTGGAACAAGCAATGCGAATGATGATGCCCCATCTAATGGATCTAGTGGCATCACTATTTCCAAATAAGTTACACAAGTAGGTATGGAACTGCATTATGACAAGTTATATTATGCATCGGTTCCATTACATATTGATCATATAGAAAAAATTAGCATTATTGAAGATGCATTATATTGTCACTTGTAATATTATTGAAAAAAAAACCATCGGTTAATGGGTACAAATTAGCATCGGTGAACACAAACAAAAAAGTTAACACCACTTACCGAAATGTATCAGTCATTACACAAAAGCCAAGTCGCTAAGTGTAAACCGACGGACATCGGTGATTCTTGAGTCGATAGAAGTTGTCATCGCCAATTTACCGACAATCATCGGTGAAGTCACTAAAGCTGCAAGCAAACCCTGACACTTTGCGCCTACACCAAAGATGTCATTTATTTCACAACCAACGAACTCAGTCTTTGTATACCGATGAGTTGTTGGGCATTAATGACAACTTAGGGCACAAAAGTTATAAAATTCCAACGGAAGAACTCATTTTGCACCCACAATTTTTGAGCAACCAAGCAGAGCTGAGCAGAGTGATTGAAGAGAAGATTGAAGTGCGACCTCAGCAAGATTCTAACACAACTCAAAGGATTTACGAGCGATCACAGAGATTTGGTAAGTACCTACATTCACCGACCGCACTGTTTACATTACAGAAAACCCTAAATTTCTAAAAATGATGGCATCTACTTCAAGAGTTTAAAAGTTGAAAGAGGATAAGAAGAAAATGATTAATCTTATCAGCAACAGCACTTGTGTTGAACCTAAATACAAACTGCACCCAGAAATCGCATCACAACCTAATGATTTTGGAGCATTCTCCAGAATCCCACCTAGGGTTTTGTTGGTAGAAGACATAAGGTCCTATATACATTGTAAGATCTCAGAATTAGGAGATCTAGACTTGGACAATTCCTATAGGGCACTTTGTGATGAAGTTGGAAACCTAAAAGAAGAGCACAAGCATCTAGAAGGAAAAGGTCTCATGAATGCATTACACTTTTCCAAAGTTTTTAAGACGGAATGGATACGGATAGTTCTCAATAGAATGCACAATAAGACATTATGGCTTGATGAGCCAAAGCGAATGACAAAATATGTTATTCATGTTGTTATTGGATATCCTACAAACGAAAAACCACAAGCTCACAAGCACCCATCCTTAAAGGAAGTGGAAAAGCTAACTGGTGCAAAATCAGACAAGAGAGGTCTCAAGGTCAACACTATCACCAACGATGAGCTCAAGTTTGGTGCATGTGTGGTAGGATACAAAATATTCTAGGCCAGAAGAATGAAAAACATAGCAAGCACTGCTATGAGCACAGCTTACAAGATCATAAAACTAGGAAAGAAGATGGATCTTGCAGAGATATTGTTGAATCAACTAGAGGAGAACATCAACACCATAAGATCTTCAAGGAAAAACACTTGTAAGTTTGGTTCCCTCATTATGTGCATATTATTTTACTTTGAAGGATACTTTTCTTCCATAGGCAAAGTAGTATGGGATACAAGCAAACCTGTAACCATCCAGATATGTGAGCATATAGAGTCATTAGGAACGGACTTTGATGACCTAATGAATGAGTATTTCAAGGGTATTAAGGAAAAGATGCAAGCTAGAACTAGGATACCTGAAAGGTTGATAGAAGAACACAAAGAGGACATATTTTTTATGGTAGATACTAATTTTACCTATATCAAACCGGTAGTACCTAGGAAATCCTGGCTATCACCATTAGAATATGAGATCAAAACATGATAAGTTACTGAGTGCATCAAGGCACTATTGAATGAACCAGTGGAAAACAAGCAAGCAAGATTTGGCACTTATGAAGAAGCCAAACCAAAGATCAAGACAGATCTTTTTGTCAAGAAAATTGTAAACAAGAAGAACAAGATGGTTAAAGACTTAACCAATAAATTTGCTGCTACTGAAGAAGGTGAAGAGGAAACAGATGGAAAAGAGGAACAAACCGAGGGCCAATCACCTATCGGTGAAGAGGCATAAAAGAATGACTCAGAGGTACACAGTTAGATTCACCACCTCCTCCTCCACCCAAGAAAGAAAGAACAACAGCCGCTTCAAGAACAAGAAGCCACACAGTAAAGGAAACCACTCCTTCACCATTAAAGAAAAGAAGAGTGAGGATATACAAGAGAAAACCAGCCTCACCAAAAGAAAAATAGACCAAAAGGAGGAAGATGACAAGAACTAGAGAAGATCTAGAAGACTCATCCATGGATGAAGCTGACATAGATGTGAAAAAAGGGAAAGAACCTTTGTTCCCTACGACCATTGATGAAATATGTAAGAAGATTTCAGAATCATAGTCTATTTCAGATCCTAACATAAGGAAATGGTTGAAATTCAATACAGAGGATCAAAATAAGATTGAAGAAGCTATTATAGCTAAGATTTACAAACACCATTATGTTCCACTACAATTCTCAGAATATGATGTATCAAAGGAACTAACAAAGAGATTGTCTGCAAGATGGACATTTGCACTACATCAAGAAAAAGAGATAAGAGAAAGAGTACTTGTTACTCTTATGCCTTCTAATTCAAAGAAAGAAGAAATAAATGAGATGATGAAGAAGTATGAAAAGGAGTTCTCACCAAAACTGAGAGCATATGAATTTCTCAAAGGGAAGCTACTTGATCTTGGTCAAGATAGCATTAAGAAGTGTTGCAAGATTCTCAAAAAGCCCACTAAGGAAGCTAGCCCGAAGAAGGAAAACATCATCATAAAAGATATACAAGATGACTCATCTATGGAATTGGATAAAGAAGAGAGTGAAACAATAGGCCCCAAACATACTAAATTTATAGATGAAGTATGGCCCGACACTACTCTTGACAAAACTCAGAGTGAGGAGAGACAAATTCCACCAAGTCCAATTCATATTGACTTAAGTAATGAAGAAGAGGTTACCAAAGAAGAATTGAGAATAAAAGGTAACATAAATGATGAAACATGGCTGGATAACATCATCAATGACACTACAGGAAATGACCCTACAGAAGAGGTGCAAAAAGATGAAGATATCAATGTTGCACAGGGTAATACTGACAGACAGGATACACTTACTGACACTGCAGAGGTCAATACACCAACCAATATGAAAATTTTGATACAAGCTATTGATATTGAATCAAGTCAAGAGAAATCATCTAAGAAAGATGATGATATACCCAAGGACACGGGTAATGATGAAATTAAAGATGCATCTGATACTCAAAAAGATATAGATACAGAAATGAAGGATGCAACCAACACACAGCAAAAGGTGTCCCCTGAAAAAGAAAAAGGAGAAGCTACTAAAATAGATGAAACATTGAGAAAGGATGAAGAGAAATAAAAGAGTGAAGAAGTCAAGTAGGATGAGAGTATAAAAGAAAAGGAAGATAAATCTGTTGATACACCCAAGGCCAATGAAGAGACATCTTCACAAAACCAACCGGTGGACTCAGAATAGAAACAACAAGATGCTTCATCTTCTCGACCCTCACCTACAATATCAATCCAATCTCAAGGTCTACAAATGGTAGTACACCAATCTATCTCCCAGCCGAAAAAGAAGAAGAAGAAAGTAATGAAGAAAGATATCTTAGTGGTAACACTTGATGAGGTAATTGAAATACCAAAGTGGGATGTATCTACTTTAGATACTGAAGCAGTTCAACAGTTTGGAGTGATATGTCAAAGAAAAGAAATACAAGAGAAAATGAAAAAGGCACATAGAGAAGCCCAAGCCCTTGATAAAGCTAGGGACATATTACATCAACTTGTTCTGGATATCAAAGTTGAAAATGATATATCAGTCATGGAACAAATAGCAGTTCTTACCGACGTCATCACAAATCAAAATGTAGATGCAGAGAAGACGATGAAAGAACAGGCAGAGATGAAGTATTAGCACAAACTAATTGAAAAGCTCAGCCAAGAAGTGGTAGAAAATAAGGTAAAGCTCTCTAAATTAACAACTCAATTAGAACCAATAAATGCAAAAGCTATTACCATAGTTCAAAAATTGTGCACACTTGAAAATTTCAATAAAGAGAATAGTGAAAAGTTGTCCCAACTAGATTACGATCTAACAGCTAGTGCACAAAGTTTAACCTCTGATGCCAACACAATAAAACTGCATCATGACAAGATCATAGAGGTAAGAAGATTGAGACAAGAGATATGGGATGCAGAGACATAGTTCATAAATGAGGTTACTGAGCTACAGGCTCACATTTTGCCAAACCTCACCACTCTGCAACAACATATAATAGATGCAAGAAATCTGATCTCAACCCCAGAGATGTCTGTGGTAGACAACATATATGACATGCATGTGAGGATATCACTTGAGCACATGGCTCTTGAGAATTTGAAGGAGAAATAGGAGAAAATGATGGAGGAAATCAAAGCCTCACACTCTCACTTTTTTGAAAAGTTGTAAGTACCTTTGCCCTCATTATCAAAAAAGGAGGAATGTATAATACATATGTAAAATATACTACATTAGAAAAAGGAGATAAGGGTATCTATGTTGTGTGTATAGTATAAATAGATATGTACATTATATCAGAAAAAGGAAACAAAAAGGGCAGAAGTCAATTATATGTACATAAACTTACACTTACCGACATATGCATAGGGGGAGTCATTTCATGACTAAGGAAGAAGTATACATAGGTGTACATACCAATACATCAAGTATGTTGCACATATCATTTTTTGATACTAATGTCAAAGGGGGAGATTGATGACATTAATTTTTTTCATTAGTATACTTTAAGTGAAAAACATGATAAAGGTCATCAGTATAGGCATAACCATCAGATAGCAAGCATACCCGACGAGATGACAATGTCCATCGTGAAAATGCTAAGTATAGAATTGTCTAACGAACACTTTCAAGGCTTAAACCGACGACAAGCATTACCGACGATACAGTTTTGAGAACATCGCCGATAGAGAAAAAAAGGCATACCCAATGAACAGTTCAATTAAGGGACATCGACGGAGCAAAAAATTGACAGAGCAAAGAATGAAAGAAAACTGACAGACTAATAGAGTAGCCCGACCATCAGAACCGATAGTTAGTTACAGAACCCGCAAAAGTGGATCTAACTTTACACGTCGGATAAAACATTGTAATTCTATTTTTTAGAGTTTTTATTTGTTTTAAATTTTTACTTGAGGGTCAAGCAAGCATAGTGTAAATGTTTTAAAGCATCCTAACGGATCTAAAAAGAAGAAGAAGAGAATTCATGCAAAGTTTAGAAACAGATCATATAAGTTCTCAAGAACACAGATAAGGTTACCGACGATCAGAGACAAGGTATCACTCAAGGTGATTACTTAGACATTGTAAGCTTTACAGGATCTATTATCAGCAATTAGAGATTGCATACACAATCAAATCAACATTTATATTGTAGTTTCATTCTAACAAGTGCATCACATCTAAAATCCTTTTGTAGAAGGTGAACTTAACAATTCTTTATAAATCTCTTAACAGAGTGCACACTTAACATTGTTGCTAAAGCTTCAAACGAAGTAGATCCTAACAAGTCTCCACTCTAATACTTCTAATAGGGTAGATCATCAGAAGTGATCAAATTGTAAGCCTTAACTGGCTCCCTTCTTATCTGCAGATAGTGAAGTTTTGTGGGTAGACATCCCTATAGAAGTTGAGAAATCCAACTTCACAGCTTCCCAAGAACACTTGCATGCAAATACCTGATGCTGAATGGAAACCACAGAGACAGAAGCCTTGAAAAATCTCAGCGGAGTGAGAGAAAAATTATATTTCCCAAAAAGTGAATTACAATAATTACAAAAGTTGCATATAAGGTGAGAAACCCTAAATCTGGAGAAAGCTAGGTTTGTGCATTAATAATTAATAAACATATTAATTATTATGCACCTACAAATGACAAGCTTAAGTGAATAGAATAATAGTGAGCTTTAATAATTAAACCGAAGTGATTTAATTATAAAGACAAATGTACTATTACTCTAATACCCCCCTTAAGCGAAGCTCAGGAGGTAACTAACCTAGCACAGCTATGAAAGCAAAAGAAATGGGTCCCAGCAACAAGGCCTGATCAGGTACCCAATACAAGGAAATCTCTATGAACCGGAGATAAAGGAGAAAACCTAGTGGGAAAAACCCCTCTCCAAAAAGAGATAAAACACACATGCTGAAAAAAAACATGAAGGAAGGAAGGCCTCATCAAGACCCCCCAAGGACAACTTTTATCACCCCAAGCATAGAACGCAACTGAAGATAGCGCAGAGATGCAAAGGGTTTGGTGAAGATGTCAGCAACCTGCACGTCAGTGGGAATGTACTCCAAAGTGAGAACACCATCCTGAATTTGCTAACGGATGAAATGCATATGAAGCTCAATGTGTTTGGTGCACTGATGCTCCACCAGGTTGCGGGAAATGTGAATAGCACTCTGATTATCGCACCACAGAACAGTGGGACGATCAGGAGGAAAACCAAACTTAGTCATCAACTACCGAAGCCATAAAATCTCCCTACTAGCATGCACTGCAGCTCTATACTTAGCCTCTGTAGATGAAAGTGCTCGAGCATTCTGCTTCTTGCATGACCATGTGATAGGACCAGAGCCAAGACAAAAGACAAAGCCAGAAGTAGACTTCCGATAATCAACATCACCAGCCCAATCTGAGTCAGTGTAGCCAACAATGTGAGGAGCCCCTGATGTGTAGTGAATTCCATACATAAGTGTGCCCTGAATGTATCTCAAAATACGCTTGGCAGTTTTCCAATGACTCTCATGAGGCTCATGTGAGAATTGGGAGACTAGACCAACTGCAAAGGAGAGATAAGGATGAGTGTGTGTCAGGAATAACAAACTGCCAACCAACTGTCAATACAATGTAGCATCCACTGAGGGCGAAGTGCAAGAGGTAGAGAAAGTAACACCCGACTGAAAAGGTGTGGGAGCAGGTTTGAAATCAAGCATATCAAAGCGTTGAATCATGTCAAGAGCATACTTCTACTGGTAAACAAAGATCCTAGCAGGGGACTGAACAATCTGCAGACCCAGAAAGAAGTGTAATAGACCAAGGTTTGTCATCTCAAACTGCTCCATCAATGCGCGTTGAACATCTGGAATCATAGAGGATGAGCTACCTGTGATGAGAAGATCATCGACATATAGCACAAGGATCAAAACCTCATCCTCAAGATGTTGAATATAGACTGTAGGATCAGAATGACAACGTATGAATCCTGTAGAAAGCAGAAAGGAGTCCATCTTCTCATACCAAGCCCGAGGGGCTTGTTTGAGACCATACAAAGAACACCAAAGTCTGCAAACCAAGGAGGAATCTTGCACAAATCCCTGAGGCTGCTCCATGTAAATCTCCTCAGTAAGATAACCATGCAAGAAAGCACTCTTCACATCCATCTAAAAAATGGGTCATCCCTAAGAGGCTACGAGGTATAAGACAAGGCGTATAGAGTTCATCTTGGCGACAGGGGCAAATGTCTCAGTGTAATCAATACCCTCAACCTGTGAAAAACCCTTCGCAATAAGACGTGCCTTGTACTTATCTATAGAACCATCAGCAACAAACTTAGTACGATCAAACAATCTGTATGCCTTAACATCCTCGCATTAGCGAACAAAAATGAGGTGTTAGCTCTTCCGCTCCATCGCTCAAGCACAATTGCCCATGCTTCACTACCAAAAACTTGGAATGAAGATACATCAGGCTTGACATGAGACCAAGCCTCCTCAGGAGTCATATGTCGAACTGCCTTGTGACGCATCTGATTCTGAATATAGTTGGCACAATTGACTGCCTCTGCCCAAAAAGAAAAATCCATGGACCTGGAATGTATCATACAATTAGCCATCTCCCAAAGTGTTTTGTTCTTTCTCTTTGCCACACCATTCTTCTGAGGGATGTAGGGCACTGAAAACTGATGCTAAAGACCATGTTCAGAGCAAAAATCCCTGAAATCTTGGTTCACATACTCCCCCCCATTATCTGTGCGTATCCAGTGAATAGAAAGACCAGATTACTTCTCCACAAATATCTTAAAGACTTGAAAGGAATCAAAGACATCAGACTTGTACTTCAAAAAGTACACCCATGTGCGCCTGGAGAAGTCATCAATGAAAGTGAGCACATATATGGCACCATAAAAAGGAGTGGGAAATGACATGAGGTCACTATGAATCAACTCCAATGGTGCCAAAGCATGAGTAGTCCATCCGTGAGGAAAAGGATCCCTGTGTTGTTTTCCAAGAACACAACCCTGACAAACCCCATCAGTGCAAGTAATCTGTAGAAGCCCAAGAACAAGTGCCTATGTGCTCATCTACTGAAGATATCTGTAATTGACATGGCCCAAATGCTCATGCCAAACTTTTCTCACTTAATCTGCATGTGCTATAAGACAGGAACCTGTGCTAGCAAAAGACTCAAATCCATCAAATCTGTATAGGCAGGATGCAGTGTCAACACTCCCAGTAGCCACAATCATGTCAAAATTATGTAAGTCCCGAATAACCACATCATGTGGTGAGAACGCAACTGTCTTACCAGAGCCAGAGTGGCAAATCTAATAGATAGACAGAAGGTTCATCGAAATGTCAGGGACAAAGAGAACATCCTGAAGAGAACCCCTAGCTAATGCAACAGAACCAGATCACAAAACAGAAAGATGAGATGAGTTCCCAACAACAATCTGTGAAGTAGCACAAGGGGCAAGTGAGGTGACCAATTGCTGAGTGTGTGTCATGTGGTGAGAAGCACCAGAATCAAGAATCCAGGTGGGCCCAGAATTCGTTGCTTGTGCAGTAAGAGCATGACCTTTCCCTGCAGGGGAGGATGTGGACTGAGGAGCTAAAATGTGATGCTCCTGCATGGCTTCCTCTAAAGCCTCCAAACATTTCCAACACCTAGAAACGGGATGTCCATCATTTCCACAAAAGCTACAGGTCTCAACTAATTTCTTTTTAGTCTTGGAGGTAGACTCAGTAGACTTCGAAGAAGATTTACCCTTGGAAGGGTTAGCTAGAGGTTTTGAATCATTTTTCTGTGCAGGTTTGGAGGAAGACTCATTTCCTGCGGAATCTTTCTTTGGTTTTCCTTTTTGTTTTGGTTTCCCCTGTGAAGACTGAGCAATCAATGCTTGGCTAGAAGAGCCAAAAGCAACCATCTGTTGGATCTTTGCCTGTTCCATTGTCAACCGATCACAGAATGTCTCAAAGGAAGGCATGGTGTGTCTAGCACCCAAAGCATCCATGGTGGAGTAGAAAGTGGAAGAGAAGATCTAATACTGTCCTCGTAACTTTGAGAGTATCAAGAAGATACACTCATCATTTGTCTTAGTTTTCCCACATCCCTGCAAAATTGAGCACAGAGCCTTGAACTTCATCAAGAAGTCCTCAATGGTGAGAAAGCTGGTAGGTGTTAAAGTGGTCAGCTCTGCATCAAGCTGTAGTGCCCGGAACTCATTCACTGTGCCAAAAAAATCTGAAAACTTGCCCCAAATGGCCCTAGGAGTTGTCAACCCATCTAGGTGAAAGAGGAGACTATCAGAAATGTTCAGTGCAATCAAGCCCATAGCTTCATCCATTTTATTCTTGTGCTGAAGAACCTTAAAAGGACACTATAGGACAAGTTGATTTTCATCTAGGCATGACCATAAGCCACGTGACATGAGTAGTCTGGTCATGTGTGCTTTCCAGGTGTGGTAATTGTGCGGTGTCAGCCGGGCCACAGAGGGGTCCGACATTGAGAGAAGAAAAAGATGGGAGTAGAAGCGTCATTTTTTGAAAGTAAATGACAGAAAGCAAAAGCACCCCCCCACAAAGTATAATTCTAACCCCCGTACAATAAAGAATCAATTACTGAAAGTATGAAAAACTAGGAAAAAACCTAAACGCTAGATGTAGGGAGGGAGGAAAATCAAGCCTCTAATTCAATGTCAAAAATAGGAGCTCAAATGGCTAAACCAGTGATCAATACCAGCATCATCATGTTCGGCTCACAAACACCTTTCCAGCGATATTTCATTTTTCAAAAATGGACACCGTATGCTCAAGTTCTGGCCAAAAAACCAAGTGCCCCTCTGAAAACCAACTCGCTGGAAAAACACAGTCACTAGAAAAAATTTGACGTCCAAATGACCATCACAGCATCCGAGTTAAAATTTGACGGCCAGGAAAAAAAAAATTCATCGCTGACGTCACCAATGATGTCAGCATCGTACCTTCAGTGGGCGGGTGGTTGGCCAGTGGAGAACCAGTGGTGGAGGTGAGAGTCGGCGGCTCCCGGGCGCAACACCGCCGATGGCGGCTGTGGCGGTCGGTGGGCGGTGCACCTACAGGGGGCTGGGCCGCAGTGGCGTCGAGGTGGCGTCGGGGTGGCGCGGTGGCGGCGAGCCCCAATTGTGCTCCGTCTGCACAAAAAATATGAAAAAAACTACGTTTTTTATTTCTTTTATTTTTTTTTGAAAATCATGCCCATACGGCCTAGGAGGCTAAAATTTTTGCCCGAGGTCACTATGACCAAAATGGTCAAACCTTATAGGTATTTTGACTCTCCCAGGCCTTCTGAACGCAATGGTAGAGTCTATTTTTTCTCAAACGGCTCCAGAAAATAGCGCCTCCTTCAAAGTGACAGAAAAACCCTAGAGAAGCTATGGTTGTCGTCTTCAAATCGTGGCTTCAAAAAACCTTCAAACCAGGCAGCGACAGGGTGGCTTTGATACCATGTAGAAGTTGAGATATCCAACTTCACAGCTCGCCAAGAACATCTGCATGCAAATACCTAATGTTGAATGGAAACCACAGAGACAGAAGCCTTGGAAAATCTCAGTGGAGTGAGAGCAAAATTATATTTCCCAAAAAGTGAATTACAATAATTACAAAAGCGGCATATAAGGTGAGAAACCCAAAAGCCGGAGAAAGTTAGGTTTGTGCATTAATAATTAATAAACATATTAATTATTATGCACCTACAAATGACAAGCTTAAGTGAATACAATAATAGTGAGCTTTAATAATTAAATCGAAGTGATTTAATTATAAAGACAAATGTACTATTACTCTAACAGTCCCCACCGCAGTTTTTACTTCCTAATAGGAGTTTTTTGCGATACCGTATCATGTGTTATGTGTTATTTACTTTAATGTATGTTTCTTGAATGTTTACACATGTAAAGAACTTATATTATGATTTCACATACATAAGCAAAGATGAATAGATAGATAGGAATATACAAATCTGATGACACAAAGGTTAATGGGCCAACCACATAAAAAGTTTTAGAGGTATTGTTTCACCCCTCCCCTCTCAGTACATCATTCCAATAATTCCAACACTATTAGACCCCATTTTTGTGATTTCAAGGTCTGAATGACCGTTATGCTTGATCCTAGCAACCTATACTTTCTTCCCCCACTTCTTTTCATCTATCCCGACATCCCATCCAAATTTTGGCCCATTTCCCAAGGTACACAATGCTAATAGCATTCTGTCCCAGGCAATTGGTGTTCAAATTTGGTCCAGGTCCTAATATCAGGGTATTAGCAAGAGCTTTGATTTTGTGGTCAACCTGGATCATTTTAGAATCATGAATTGATGAAATAAGTATAAAATGACCTTATATCTCCTCATTTTTATTCTATACATGATCTACAACTTTCGCAATCAAGTGATCAAGATTTTCAAGCAATCAAGAGCAATTGAGTATTTGGATTCTAGATTTGAAGGCAAGCATCCAAGATCAAGATCTCCAAGTCTCCAATTTTCCAAGATCATTCAAGTCTTCTCCAATTGATACAAGTTTCTCTCCCATGATGGAAAAGTAGAGGAATTATCAATCAAGCAAGAAGATTCTTCTTTATTCCTCTTCTCTCTCCTTCATTCCAAGCATCTTTCAAGCATACCAACATTCAATACCTAGGAGCGACATATATATATATATATATATATATATATA
>MU226350.1:0-10927 GCA_018584345.1 Thuja plicata
TTTTTTTACCTTCACAAGACAATAATTCGCCAGGATTTTATGGAATTTTCATTCGAGAGGGACAAAATCGCCTACGACTTTATATTTTTTTCTTAATTTGAAAAAAAACTTCGCCGTCATCATTAAATTTTTTTCCCTAAATTAATGTACGATTCGCCAGGATTTTACACTTTTTCCTAGGAGGGGGTTTCTTAAAGTTATCCCTGAACTCTATATCATATGTAGAATATTTCATTCACACATCATTCAAGTTTTCACTCAAAAAGGCAATGGGCTTACCTTCTTGGCTGAGTACAACACCATTGCCCACATGTGAGGCATCACAGTCCACTTCAAACACTTTATCAAAATTTGGTAAGGCCAATATAGGAGCTTCAGTGACCCTCTTCTTTAAATACTGGAAACTCTCTTCAGCCTCTTTGGTCCATGAGAACTCTCGACCCTTAGTGCAATCTATCACAGGTGCTACAATGCTGCTGAAATTACAAATGAACTTTCTATAGAAAGTGGCCAAGCCATGAAAACTTCTCACCTCAGTGATACTATGTGGGCTACGCCATTCAAGAATGGCTCAAACTTTCTCTGGATCCATGCTAATACCATCTGCAGAAATGAAAAATCCTAGAAAAACATGGCTTGCTTGCATGAACCTACATTTCTTCAAATTAGCATAGAGTTTCTCTCTTCTTAATACCCCCAATATGATCCTCAAGTGTTGCAGATGTTCTTCCCTTCCCTTACTAAAAATCAGTATATCATCAAAATAAACTACTACAAACTTGCCAATGTAGGGACGCAACACAGTATTCATGAGTCTCATAAAAGTGCTAGGTGTGTTTGATAAACCAAAAGGCATAACCTTCCATTCATACAAACCATCCCTAGTTTTGAAAGCAGTTTTCCATTTATCCCCTTCTCGAATGCGGATTTGGTGGTACCCACTTCACAGATCAATCTTAGTGAAATGTGTTGCTCCAGCAAGAACATCCATCATATAATCTAAATGAGGGATAGGAAAATGATACCTGATGGTTATCCTATTGATTGCTCGATTGTCTATG
Source organism: Thuja plicata (assembly GCA_018584345.1). Lineage (NCBI taxonomy): Eukaryota > Viridiplantae > Streptophyta > Pinopsida > Cupressales > Cupressaceae > Thuja > Thuja plicata. Next base: position 1,062 of record MU226350.1, read on the forward strand.
CACATCCTCCATGTTCCATCCTTCTTTGGGGTTAGTAATGCTGGTACAACATAGGGGCTCATGCTTTCTTGCACTAACCCTTTATGTGTGAGCTTAGTTAGTTGTTTGTTTAGTTCTGCATGTTGTGTTAGACTCATCCTGTTAGCCACTTGATTGGGAAGACTTTCTCCTGGGATAAGATCAATATGATGTTTGATATCTCATTTTGGGGGGAGCCCATCAGGTAGTTCCTTTGGAATGACATCTGAATACTCTTTCAACACCGTAGCTACTTCTGGTGGTATTGTCAAGTCTCCCTCTTTCCCTCTCTGCACTACCAATGCATAACAACACCCTGTTACTTTCATTTCTTTGACAAGTTCCTTTTCAGATAGTATGCTCTCATCTTTTCCTTCATTCTTGAGAGGTAACAAGATTACCATGGATCCATCCTTCCAGAAGGTGTAAGTATTCTTCTCTCCATTATGAATAACCTTTCTGTCATACTACCAGGGGTGACCGAATAGGACATGGCATGCATCCATTGGAATCACATCACACCATAACTCATCCTTTTAGACCTTTCCTATGGAAAATTTAACAAGGCACCTCTTATCTACTGTAACTTCATTTCCCTTTTTGAACCATGCTACCTGATAGGGACGAGGGTTCTTTTCACACTGGAGGTTTAGTTTCTCCACCATTCCTTTAGAAACCATGTTATCACAACTGCCTCCATCAACAATTACTTGACATACCTTTCCACCTGAGGTACACCTTGTTTGGAATATGCTAGTTCTTAGCCATGAATCATCAGCGCCCTTCTCCTCTCTATCTTCCTTTGCTAGAATAATCATTTTTCTCCTCATCATGAGACTTTCTCTGATATCCAGAGACACTTCTTAATCTGGTCCTTCATTGTCAACCTGGGCTAGGTTCACTCTTGATGGCCCTCCTTGATTTCCATCTTGCATGTTAAAATTTGAACACTTGAAGGCCCTGTGTCCTTCTCCACATGTGAAACAAGTGAATGGTCTTCTCTAGCCTTCCCATCCTCTTCCATTACCGTAGCCTCTTCCATGTTGGAACCCCCTTCCTCTTTGTTGATTACATGGATTCGAATAGGTTTCTTCTTGTTTCTCACTCCCTTGACTGGAACTTGAGCCTCCTTGAAATGGAGTTGATGTACCTCTTCATCCTCCTCTATTCCTTGATAGTACTGCCTAGTTTGTTTTTCTTTAGCCTTTATAGCCAACTGATAGGCATCCTCCATACAGTTGATCTGATGCATGCTTAGCTCATCTTGAATACTGTATTTCAGACCATTTAAATATCTTGCAGCCATCTGTTCATTACTTTCTTGATGTTCTATATGGATGGACAACTTATAAAACTCATCTGCATAATCTTGTATAGAAGATAAGTTCTGTTTCAAATTCTGAAACCTTCAGAAGAGTGTTTGACCATAATCCATCGGTAATAATTTTTCTCTCAGCTTTTTCTCCATTTTGCTCCATTTCTTTGATTTATCCTTCCCTTTCTTTGTTCTTTCATTTTGGAGATGATCCCACCAGATCATCGCATGTCCGTTTAACTTGGTGCATGCAAACCTCATCTTCTTTTTTTCTGTCATAGACTTCCATTCAAAAAACTTCCCCATCTCATTTAACCAATCTATCACTTCCTCTGGCTTAAGACTACCTGAATAGTCTGAAACATCAACCTTGATTGCTTCATTTTTCCCCTCCGAGACTCTAAGCAGCCTCTCTTCAAAACCCACTACTTCTTCTTGTCCTTCTTCCATTCCTTCAGCTCCTTGGTTTGCTTCTCCATCAGATTCATCTTCTTCTCTTTGTAATCCATGGTTTTCCAATCGGTTTGTGAGTTTTGCTACTTGTCTTTGCAAGATTATCATATTTCTCTGTGTCTGGGTAAGACCTCTACCTCTTCCTCTTCCTCTTCCCGCCATCATCCCGCTCTAATACCAAATGATGTAGCCCAAATACCATTAACAAAAATTATTCAGAAGATACACAAAAAAATATTACAGAATTCAAATTCTTCATTAACTTCTCCAACATACTCTGCCTCTACAATGAAATAAAAGTCCTACTTAATACAATTCCAAAAATTACCATATTTGGCAGGTTTTTGGGAAAAATAGATTTTTCCATTTTTGGTAATTTTTGAAACTCATCCTATGAATCTCGATTTTTCCCAAGAAAAGCTCCCAACTAAGGCAAGTCGAATTGTCAACTAATCCACGAAATCAGAAACATGATTTCAGATTTATTACAAAAAACAAAACTCAAAAAACTGGAAAGAAAAAGAAAAAGCCAATTTTGGAGGTCAAGATAAATTTCAGGCTCCTGAAAAATGGTCAAAACGGTCACTAACAGAGTTAGTTGAGTTGGAATTTCCATTAACTCTAGCTCACAAATCTGACTGTAAAATTTCAGCCAAAACCCAGAGCCGAGTCAAAAGTTATGACCCTCTAAAGCTCCTACATCATATTTTCGCAATCAGAACCTTCATTTTTTTTTAATATATAATTAGATGTCTTCACTATTTAGCTAGTTGGGGATATATGAACCTGTGTAGTGAAATTATCTCTCAAAGGAGCATAGTTTCCTTTCTGTAGGGTCAAATTTACTCAACTATATTGTCATTAAGTATTGGGAATCATCCAATGACATCTTAAAACATGGTCAAATCAGATGCCATCATTTGCAAAATATCTTCCATTGTATTGTGGAAGGAAATTTATGTTTACATAGACACTAATGGATTTGGATGGGTTAGTTGATAATGGTCAATTATGCTCAATGGTAATGATTTTGGTTGATTTGAAACATAAATTGAAGATTGCTAAAATGGGTTGAGGATTGCATGCTACAAATAGTAGTTCAAAAGGAGCATGAAAATAATGAGAAAATAGAATGACAAAGTGGAAAGCAGCATTCTATTTTTTTTTCAAACACAAATTAAAGATGGCTAAAGTCATAAGGTTAAAGATTACAAACTACAACTAGTAGTTCCCAAGGATGATGAAAGTAATGAAGAAATAGAATGGAAAAGTGCCAACTAAAAATACGAGTGTGAGCCTTATGCTAAAACCTCTTCAGCTAAGAACCAAGGATTGAGTAAGGGTATGTGCAGGATCATGGTATGTCAAAAAGTGGCAATGTGAAAAAATGAGTTTTCACTCGTCCAAAAGGGCACCCGGAAGTTTATTGAATTTTATAGTAGGGCCAAGCCAAAAGCCAAATTTAAAGCATTATCGGATATCTGATAATATCGAATATCTGATATTCATCAGTGAACATATATTGTTGCCCATGACTAAGTTCAACATTTTCATTGTGAAAATGTTGAAGCAGCCAAGCAAGCATTTTTGGATATCAATTACACATCATATATCTGATTTGTTACAGTATAGAGGTAAGTTAAATTTATAAGTTTCATTATTATTTTTGGTTTTTGAATTAAAATGTGTAGTTTTTTTTTAAAAAACGAGGGTTGAAATGATATTGTTTATTGTTTTTTTAAAATTGATTATAAACTAGGGTTGAAATGATAAAAACTATGGTTGAAATTGATATTATTTATTCTTTATTGTTTTTGAATCAAACATGGATTTAAACCAAGCAGGAAACCCTCCCAATAAGTCTGCGAACAATCCCGAACCACCTCAAAACAATCCCCTACCTTTAGATTACCAATCAGCCTCAAACCCTCGATCATTACAAGATCTCATAGGAGATAATCTAAATTAGCTTAGAGTATATCAGAGCATATATGCCAATATTCCCACCTTGTGCCCCATGTTTTCCACGTTGAAGTCCATTATTGAAAGCATATAGAAACTCACAGAGAATCACAATGTCGCACTTATTTGGCATGAATCCATGCACACCCAGTTTCATGATGGGCTTTACTATGATCAAGTTATGGATCTAAATATAACAAAACATTACATATTTAACATTTTTGTTGATCCCAATTTTAGTAATAACTGAGAGGGGGGGTGAATCAGTGGCCTCAAAAATTAATCCTTAAATCAACCCTTCAAACTTAGTACCACAAATTATACCTCTAGTTATCTTCAGTCCTATAAGATGAATACCTTGAAATACTTATATCAAATTACTACTTGTCGAAATGGTTTGTAAAATCTTCTTCTGTATGTTTACCGACAAGCAGTCTTTCTATTTACCGAAACACAGTAAATAACTAGTGTATACCGATCAATCCAGATTTACTTAAGTGAAATGAAAAACAATAAAGTAATGACTCATAGACACATAACACATGGATTTTTAACGTGGAAAGCCTGTTAAGGGAAAAACTACTGGGACCGGTACCCCAAAGTTTCACTCTTCTGAAGTGAGCTCGGTTAAGATCCAACCCTATTAAAGGTTACAAACACACTATTAGGTGTGACCTTGTTAGAGGATTTAAAATATAGTTTGTCACTTATTATCTGGCATCTAATGCTACCATCCTTGATCAAACACTCACTTGGCCTGTCAATAGGTATCGAGCATATCCAATGCTACTTTTTTATGATCAAACTTTTTGATACTCCTTGGGATGTATCTCAATTAAAAAAGACTTTTAAGTCCTACTCAGTTAAGAGACTTGATGCTTCAATGGTTAAACTGAAACAGTAAATTGATCTGTTCACATATACAACTTGAATTGCAGATTTTTAGATCTATTGTAAGTACATTACCTTTCTGATCAATATTATCAATTCAATACCTTTGCTCCACACTATTATTCTCTGTGATGTTGTATCTACGTTCATCGGTGTCTACAAAATTTAGCTCTTTCCTCAGCTTGATTGATCAGGTCTGAATGAAGACTTTCTTCTCCTTCAAAATCTCTTCAGCATCTATTCTCTTGTCACTCCCCTTCTTCTCCTTCGTAGTGAATTATTTTGTCTCTTTATAGACATGATATCACCATTTCTAGGTTCTTTATTTTCTTGATCTTGGCGTGATCCACAATTCTCACCAATTAGATTTAAATTAAAACTCCAGTTTTATCTCATAGAGATCTTCTTGCCAACTGGATAAAGTAGCATTAAATCCTTTACTTATCTCCATCTTTATCTTGTCGATTAAAATAATGATAAGTATCAGTTAAGTCTATTTTTAGCTCTTGACAGCTAAGCATTTTGTCATTTTTGAACTCTATGTTATGTCGGTCAATACTTCAGTTAGTCATCGGTGATAACTAACTATTTTTTCAGTGTGACTTCAGTTGTCTTCAGGATCTCTGTCCATCAGGCAACACTGTAATTTTGTCCATCGGGTTACTCTGTGCTTTTCTCTTTGGGAAACACTGTGACTTTTATCATCGGTAATTGTGTGCATTTTCTTGCCAGGTAACACTGTGACTTTTTCTCTTTTACTCTATCCATCAGTGTGCACTCTATTGGTGTATACAGTCACTTTATGAATACTTGACTTAAATGCATTGCTGATAGTATAGCCTCTGATTCATCGGTTCCTTGAAGTCTTTTAGCAATATGTCCATGACCATACAAATTATATCAAGTTGACATCAATGACAATATAATACATTAACTAATTTAATTTCTTGCATGAACTTTCTTATTTCACTGTGATCATCAACTTAACATCTTCAAACATTCAATCAATTATAGTTCATCAATCTCTCCTTTGGCATTGATGGAAACACACTACATTATCAAACCATATTATTACTAATACAATATGAACTATAAGAGTTGAATTTCATCAAACTACCAATCTTATGTCCTATAACCGATACAAATATTTGGTTCTTGGTAAGTTCATATAACTTAGATTTTATTCTTGCAGCTTTCTCTCTGCCTTCAATCCCTTCACTAGATAGATGTAGAATCTTTCTTTTTCTAATGTGACGTTTTCTTCTCTTATGTCAAACTCTCTCCCTTTCACTGTTCTCTTTTCTTTTGATGTCTCTTGTCAACAATTCTCTCACTTTGTATGTATAAAGGGAGAAATGTGATGGATGTATTCTCTCCCTAATATAATCTCTCCTTATATAATCTCTCACTGAGGTGATAATGGATATAATATTTCCCCTTGACATCAATTCCAAACAAATATTTTCATATTAATGCCAAACAAATCCCTTCTATCCATAATATACTCCTTGAATTTCCCAATCTATGAGCAATACAATAATTCTGGTGCTCAGAGTAGATAAATACCTTGTTGTGTATAGATTTGTCTTTGAAGTCCATCTCTTTTCTTGCATCAAAATGAATGATATTCTGATAATATGTAGGTTTATGCATCCTTCTAGTCATTTTACTAACTAGTAGACAAGGGTCTGAACCCTAGTCTCTTTCTCAAGTACTCAAATGCATCCTTGGGCAGTGGCTTGTTGAAGATATCGGCTAATTGTTCCTTAGATTGCACATACTCAAGTATCACCTCATTTACTTGAACTTGTTCTCTCAAATAATGATACTTGATGGTAATATTCTTTGTCTTAGAATGCATGACTGGATTCTTGGAAATGTTTATTGCACTGGTATTGTCACAATATATAATTACTGGTTCAAGGATTTTCATATGCATACCTTCCAGTAATTGTTTGATCCATGCTATATTTGAGTAGTTTGCAGAAGCAGCAACATACTCTGCTTCTGCAGTAGATTGAGAGATGTATCCTTGCTTCTTGCTGATCCATGTGACAAGTTTTTCACCCATAAAGAATGCTCCTCCAGTTTTCCTCTTTCGGTGATCAATATTTCTAGCCCAATCAGTGTCGGTAAAGACCTTAAGTTCAAATTTTCCTTCTCTTCTATACCATAAGCCATATGCCTCGGTATTATTTAGATATCTTAGGATTCTTTTCACAGCAGTCATATGTGATTCCCTGGGATTAGCAGAAAATCTTGCAACTATTCCTATTGCACGTGCAATATCTAGTCTAGTATGTACAACAAACATGAGTTTTCCAATCATTGATCTGTACAAAGTTTGATTTACTTCTGATAACTTGTCCTCCTTTATCAGCTTACATCTAGTTTCCATCGATGTTCCAACTGGTTTGGAATCTTCCACCTTGAATATTTTCAGCACTTCCTTGATGTATTTGGATTATATAATGAAAACACCTTCATCTTGTTGCATGATCTGTAGACCAAGAAAGAACTTGATCTCTCCAAACATAGACATCTCAAACTCTGCTCATTTCATTTGAAAATTATTTGCATAGCATATCATTGTCTCCAAATATGATTTCATCAACAAATATCTCAGCAATCAAACTGTTAGCATCAATATCTTCTCTCAAATAAGGATTACTATTTTCACTAGTCCTTAAAAATCCATTAGTTATAAGATAGGAATGAAGTCATTCATACCAGGCTCAGGTTGCTTGTTTTAATCCATACAAGGCTTTGTGTAATCTACATACAATGTTAATCTTGTTTGGATCAACAAACCCTTCTGGTTGCTCAATGTATACCTCTTCTTCAAGTATTCCATTTAGGAATGCAGACTTGACATCCATTTGGTATACCTTTAATCCTTTACATGCAACATAAGCAAGTAATATTCTCACTCCTTCTAGCCTAGCAAAGGGTGCAAAGGTCTCTCCATAGTCAATCCCTTCTTCTTGTGCATACCCCTTGCATACCAGTCTTGCTTTGTTTCTGATGACTTCTCCATTCTCATTTAGTTTATTCCTAAATATCTATTTTGTACCGATGAAATTCTTTTCATCTGGTTTCGGTACAAGTGTCCATGTCTTATTTTTGTCAATCTCCTCAATTTCCTCATTCATAGCACTAATCCATTCATTATTATCAAGTGCAGCATTGACATATTTTTGCTCATAATCACAAATAAGACATCTTGTGTGTAGAGACTTACTTCTGGTTCTTATACAAGTCTTCTTATCTCCTATGATTTGGTTCTATGGATGGTTCCTTCTGACATATCTGGAAAGTACAGGTTCAATTCTTTGTCTATCATCTAGATCATCATTGTGTCCTTCATTCTGATCTCTATCGCTTGGTACATCATCTTGAGAAATATCCTGATTTTTAGTATTTGTAGCTTGATGCTTGGGTACAATAATCTATTGCTCGGGAGCTCGGGTATAGTGTCAAGTTATTCATTGTAGATAAACCTTTTGTAGTCCTCTAGTTCTTTTGTGCTTTCCTTTTCATTCTTCTCCATAAACTCATCTATCTTTACATTTGCACTTTCAATAATTTTGTTAGAGGCTTTATTGAGACATTTATAAGCCTTGTTCTTGGTGGAATACCCTAGAAATATTCCTTCATCACTTTTTGAGTCAAGATTTCCATTTCTATCATCCTTTAAGATATAACATTAACTACCAAAATTTTTGAAGTAACTTACATTGGGTGTGTAACCATACCATAGCTCATAAGGTGTCTTCTTGGTGTCTTTCTTCAATTGTACTGTTCAATGTGTAAACAGCAGTACTGATAGCTTCCCTCCAGAAGATTTGGGTGATGCCTTTCTCTATCATCAGTGTCCTTGCACAATCAATAATGGATATGTTCCTTCTTTCAACAATTCCATTCTGCTGTGGTGTTCTCGGTGCAGAGACCTGTCTTTTGATTCCATGCTCATTATAAAAGTTAGTGAATTTATCTGAAATAAATTCCCCTCCTCTATCTAATCTTAATTATTTCAATTCTTTACCACTTTTTTCTCTACCATTGCTTTGTACCATTTGAACATCTTGAATGCTTCATATTTATCTTTTAGAAACATTACTGTCATCATTCTAGAGTAATCATCAACAAAGAGAATAAAATATCTATCACCACAATAACTCTTTGTCCTCGCAGGCCCACATAGGTCAGTATGGACTAATTCTAGAATGGCATCAGATGTATGGGTTTTTCTTTTGAAACTAGACTTTGTCATCTTACCTTTTTGACAATTTTTGCACATGATATTGTATGGCTTAATCATCGTTGGTAAGCCTCTTACATTTCTCTTTCCACTTATTTTTATCACATTGTCAAAGTTTACATGACACAATATTTTGTGCCACAACCATATGTCTTCATTTATAGCCATTAAGCAAGTGGTGTCGATATCATTTAGATAGAATAAGTCACCTGTTGTTTTCTCACCGGTACCAATCAGACTTCTTGATTTATTGAAGATCTTTGCCTTCTTATTTTCAAATTCTACTCTGTGACCTAAATTATTCAACTAAGAAATACTCAATAGATTATAATTCAATCCTCTCACCCAAGAATCATTTTCACATTTTATTAGGTTATTCAACATTATAGTTCCTTTACCTTCAATTGGACAAGGTGTGTAATTACCCATTCTTACTGAACCACCATTGTAGTATTCAAAAGTCTCAAACTTTTGTTTGTCACCGGTCATATGGTGATTGCAGACACTATCTCTGCTCCAGACATCATTTTTGCTAACTTTAGATATGAGTGCAGTTTCTACATACCTTTCTTCATCATCATCTGAATCATCTTTTACTGCCACAAACACCATCTCGATGTCTTCATCAGATTTTGTGTCAGTATCTTCATCTTTGCATTTAGCTAGGTAATTAGCCTTCTTTCCTTTGTCCTTGTAGTCTCGGGTATCTCTTCTTTCTGATTGTTGGTTGGTTTTGTAATCACCTCTGTCATACTTCTTTTCAAATGACCTGTCATTACTTCTATAATCTTTTCTACTGATAGGACATCTTACAGCAAAGTGTCCAATCGCTTTACAATTAAAACAAACAAGTGGTAATTTACCTTTGTATTTACCTTTTCCTCTCTGTATTCTTCTAGCCATAAGTGCTTCAATTTCATCAAGATCTTCTTCTTCACTTTCACTATCACTATCTTTTCTCATAGT
>MU226350.1:10977-22572 GCA_018584345.1 Thuja plicata
TTCTTCTAGCCATAAGTGCTTCAATTTCATCAAGATCTTCTTCTTCACTTTCACTATCACTATCTTTTCTCATAGTGTGTTTATGACTTGATTTACTTATTCTCAAAGAAGATTTGAATGCAGACTCGATGTTTGGTAAGACACTATTATCAAAGTTATTCATCTCAAATGAAATCAGTCTTCCAATCAAACTGTCTAGAGTAACATTGCCATTTTCTACTGCTCTCATTTCCTGTATGGCAGATACTCTAATAGCATAAGTAGGCAGTAAGGTTCTTAAAATTTTACTTACCACTGTATCTTCATCTAGTACACCTCCAAATCCTAGGATAGCATTGACTACCTCTTTGATTCTTGTGATGTATTGTGTGATGTTTTCACCTTCTTTCATTCTGAGATCATCAAACTTTCCTCTAAGGCTTTCTGCCTTGGCTCTCAGAACATTTTTATCACCACCATGTACAAGCTTCAATTTTTCCCACATCTTCTTTGCAGTTGTGTATGCTTTGACATCTTCAAATTCAGCATCGAAGAGTGAGGAAGAAAGCTCTATCATCATGTAATTGTGCTCATGCTTCTCTCTCATTTGTTCAACTATGGGTGCTCTTGTGGGAAACACATATTCAGTATCTAAGTATTGAGTAACATCATTTCCAATACCTGATAAGTGGAGTCTTATTCTACTTTTCCATGAAGCAAAGTTGTCTTTGTTCAACTTGGGCACATCTCGTCTATTCATCTTGTGATCTTTAGCTTAGGTCTTGAAACCTTCATTTTAAGAAAACAAGCTCTAATACCAATTGTTAGTAACAATTGAGAGGGGGGGTGAATCAGTGGCCTCAAAAATTAATCCTTAAATCAACCCTTCAAACTTAGTACCACAAATTATACCTCAAGTTATCTTCAATCCTATAAGATGAATGCCTTGAAATCCTTATATCAAATTACTACTTGTCAGAATGCTTTGTAAAATATTCTTCTATATGTTTACCAATAAGTAGTCTTTCTATTTACCGAAACATAGTAAATAACTAGTGTATATTGATCAATCCAGATTTACTTAAGTGAAATGAAAAACAATAAAGTAATGACTCATAGACACATAACACATGTATTTTTAACATGGAAACCCTGTTAAGGGAAAAACCACTGGGACTGGTACCCCAAATTTTCACTCTTCTGAAGTGAGCTTGATTAAGAGCCAACCCTATTAAAGGTTACAAACATACTATTAGGTGTGACCTTATTAGAGGATTTAAAAGATAGTTTTTCACTTAGTATCTGGAATCTAATGCTACCATCCTCAATAAAACACTCACTTGGCATGTCAATAGGTATCGGGCATATCCAATGCTAATTTTTATGATCAAACTTTTTGATACTCCTTGGGATGTATCTCAATTACAAAAGACTTTTAAGTCCTACTTGGTTAAGAGACTTGATGCTTCAATGGTTAAACTCAAACAGTAAATTGATCTGTTCACATATACAACTTGAATTGCAGATTTTTAGATCTATTGTAAGTACATTACCTTTTTGATCAATATTATCAATTCAATACCTTTGGTCCACACTATCCTGCTCTATGATGTTGTATCTCTGTTCTTCAGTGTCTGTAGAATTTAGCTCTTTCCTCAGCTTGATTGATCAGGTCTAAATGAAGACTTTCTTCTCCTTCAGAATCTCTTCAGCATCTATTCTCTTGTCACTCTCTTTCTTCTCCTTCGTAATGAATTAGGTTATCTCTTTATAGACATTATATCACCATTTTTAGGTTCTTGATTTTCATAAACTTGGCGTGATCCACAACTCTCGCCAATTATATTTAAAGAAAAACTCAAGTTTTATCTTGTAGAGATCTTCTTTCCATCTGGACAAAGTATCTTTAAATCCTTTACTTATCTCCGGCTTTATCTTGTCGATTAAAACAATGATAAGTATCAATTAAATCTATTTTTAGCTCTTGAAAGCTAAGCATTTTCTCGTTTCTGAACTCTTTGATCTGTCGGTCAATACTTCAGTTAGTCATCGGTGATAACTGGCTGTTCCATAGATGTGACTTTAGTTGTCTTCAGGATCTCCATCTGTCGGGAAACACTGTAATTTTTTTTGTCGGGTTACTCAATTCTTTTCTCTTCAGGAAACACTGTGACTTTTCTCATTGGTTATGTTGTGCATTTGCTCGTTGGGTAACACTATGAATTTTTCTCTTTTACTCTGTCCGTCGGTGTGCACTTTGTCAGTGTATACAGTCACTTTGTGAATACTTGACTTATATGCATTATTGATAGCATAGCCCCTAATTCATCAATTCATTGGATTATTTTAGCAATATTTCCATGACCACACATATTATATCAAGTTGGCATCAATGACAATACAATACATTAACTGATTTAATGTCTTGCATAAACTTTCTTATGTCACTATGATCATCAACTTAACATCTTCAAACATTCAATTAGTTATAGTTCATCACCCAAAACCGGTTTAAAAGTGAACCCTAAAAAAACCAAGTTGTCAATTAAATGGTGCACAAATGATGCAATACATGACAACTTTTGGGACTGCTGGTGGATGGTTTTTGATAGACCACCCACAGTAATTTGGATGTCCCATTCTATTTCTTACAAAAATTTTATGTTGAATTTTTGCTCAGTCAGAAGGTAAATTATTGGAGCATGACACCAAACTAGGGCATAGGCTTAGGTGCTCCTCAGTACAGGCCATGAGCATAGAAGGTGAAATCCCACACATATGTCCCCCCTTCCTGAGATTTCACCACCTCCTACAGTGCAACATCCTGATATTATTGCTGAGGCCAGCTCACAGACTATTCAATCCATTCATACCTTGAGTAATCTACTAGTTAGGAAGAGTGCGACATTGTTGCCTCCTCATGCTGATGCTTCTGGCCCTTCCACATCCTTTACAAACTCACATGTTTGTGTGCCCCATAATTGCGTTAGGTGCAAGAATATGTGCTTGGGTCCCTTGAATAATAGTGATTCATATAACTACGTCTTTGAGGTGGACGATACTACACAACACACTACAAGCACTAAAGCACCCCATGGAGGTGCATTAGGGGCATACAGAGCCATGGACTCCTGTTATGGTAAGAGTAAATAGTTAACTTGTTATATTGTATTTAATTTTAAATGTTTATATTTTTAATAAAAATTTCTTATAATGATTTCCCACTTATGTTTTTTTGTGTTCCATTTATATTCAATTAATGACAAAGGAGGAGTTGGCACAGGTGGAGGGATCCATGATTTCAGACATTTCATTTGGCCTTGACACTTGCATGGTACATACATTTTAATGAACTCATTGGTTTCCTTTTATTATAATAGTATATACATGTGTTTTCTAATTTTTATGATCATCTTATTACATACTGATGCAGGTTTCACCAGTTGCCACTGGGGTAATGTGAGGGGGTTTAGGCAACTGCCGTTGACAAGGGGAAGGTAATTAAGTATTTTAGATTTTTTATACATACATGTATACTTGTCACTTGTGCATACTCATTTTTAATTACATGTTTTATTTGACAGAGGGTGGTGTCTGATGATGTCATGAGACTGTTTCGCCCTGATAGTCACGGGCATCTCAATTTGCAATGATAGCCCCATGATACATATATTTCTAAATTTTTTTTTGTGTATTTTACTATCAAGTATATGTAATATGATCAATTCATGTTTGTATGAAGTATCAATTCAACTTTTGTAGGTCACCCCTAGTTTGAGGGAGGTGCCACGCAAAGGGTTTGTATTGTTGATGACCCAACTGACATTTCCTAAAGAAAGTTCAATACAGGTAAGTTTTAATGTTAATTCACTTATTTTTGAAACACATATTTTCTACAAAGGATTTAACATTAAATAGTATAATTTGTAGATCAATAACGTGTTCACAAACATATACAGATCAGATTCAATATTCATGGCACTGCCGCTTCACTACCAAGGACATATATTAGGTCTCCTGACCGCATGAGGAGACATAGAGGTGAGGTATATGAGAGTTCAATTTTAAAAAAGAAATATTTATTATTGTTGAATATGATTTTAAATTTTTATTTATTATTTGTAGAAACCATATAAATTAAGTAATCTAAATTGGGGTTTCACTTTTGTGTTTGAATGCGGGATCCATCAGAGCCAAAGAGTAGTTCAAAGAGACTTCACTTTGATCATCCACCAGTAGAATAGGATGTCTTAGAAACTTTTGTAGTTGAACTTCTTATCTTGAGATGCCATATGGCACATTTTGAGATGGTGTATGCCACATTGTATCTAGATATGTAAATTTTGTAAATTTTTTGAGATAGCATGTGCCACATTTTGTATAAAACTATTTCATATATACATATCTACATGTTCATTTCTAATTATTTTATCTTTGTCATGTGTTCTATGCATGTATCATTTCCATATTATATCTTTGGCATGTGTTGTATGTACATATTATTTCCATATAATGTCTTTTTCATGCATTGTATTTATGTATGTATGTTCATTTTCATATTATATCTTTTCCATGCGTTGTATGTATGTATTAAATTTTCACACTACATCTTTTTCATGCGTTGTATGTATGTTCATTTTCACCTTATATCTTTGTTGTGCGTTGTCATGTGTAATAGACCTAATCTTTTCCAAAGCAACTACCTTGAAAATATTTTTTAGAACCAAAGTAATAGGAATAATCTACAATTAAAATTATGGTGTTATGTGTTATGCTTTGTGGATGTATGAATTGTTTAACTTCTATTGCATTATTACACTTACATGTTTAATTGCATGGAATTTATTTAAAAGCATTATTTGATTATTGGTTAAATTGGTTCGTTACTTGTTTACACTGATTCACCTCCCTCCCCCGGTGCCTCTTAATACTAATAATGGTTATTAGAGCCTATTTTTGTTGAAGAATCCTAAGAGGTCCTTAAGGAATACATGGAGTTTTATAGAAGCAAAATTGTAGAGGCTGAAGATATGATTGAGAAAATCAAGGAGTAGTTGAATATTTCTAGGGCTAAGACACAAGAGATTGTTGAAAATTGAGTGAGAGTTAGTCCATTTGTCACAATACATTCATGAGCTAAGACGAGCCCTTATGAGTGATTCTAAGGTGATTAGAAGTAATTGACGATTTCAAGTTGTGATTTTGTGCTATAATTTCAAGAAGTGTTAGAAGAACCCATATCGACCAATGAAGTGGTATTTATATGTTACAAAGGTTGTTTTATGTCTTTCATTAAGCAAATAATCATGGCTCAAAAATCACTGCCCAATTTGGCTTAGTCCACCTTGGGAACACTTCGATTCGACATGTGCTAGAACATTTTTTATGCTATGTGAGCGAAGAAATGTCTCCCCTAGTGTTTACCTGGCCAACTAGAGATGATGGAGCTGACTTTTGTTCCCACAACAAATGGTTTGAAAGATGCACCATTAAGCAACTTTCAACTGAGCAACAATGCAACTTTTTCAACCAACTGAGATCTGATCGCCAAAGGGAATCTGAGTGTAATCTCCCTTAACTTAGCTACATTCTTGTAGGCCTTCCCAAGATGGTCCTTGTGCACTTCATGGATCTTTGATATCTCTCATGAGGTCTGAGATACGGATCTCCAAAAAATACTGCCCAATTTGGCTTAGTGCACCTTAGGAACACTTCGGTCCGACATGCACCGGAACGTTCTTGATGCTACGCGAGAAAAAATTCTCTCCTAGTATTTACTCAGCTAATTGGAGCTGAATCTTTGGTCCCATGATGAACAGTTTGAAAGATGTACCATTGAGAAACTTATAACTGAGCAACAATGCAACTCTTTGCACCAACCAAGATCTGGTCGCCAAATGGAATTCGAGTGGAATCTCCCAGAACTAAGCTATGTGCTTTTAGGCCTTCCCAAGATGGTCCTTGTGCACTTCATAGATCTCTGATATATCTCACGAGGTCCGAGATATGGACCTCCAAAAATTGCTGCCCAATTTGGCTTAGTGCACCTTGGGAACACTTCGGTTTGACATGTGTCAGAATGTTTTTGATGCTACGTGAGAAAAAAAAGGTCTCCCCTAGTATTTACCAGGCCAAATAGATCTGATGGAGTTGACTGTTTGGTCCCACAACAAACGTTTTGAAAGATGCACCATTGAGAAACTTTCAACTGAGCAACAATGCAACTTTTTGCACCAACCGAGATTGGGTCGCCAAATGCAATCCGATTGGAATCGCCTAGAACTGAGCTACATGCTTGTAGGCCTTCCCAAGATTGTCCTTTTGCACTTCACAGATCTTTGATATCTCTCACAACGTCTGAGATATGGATCTCAAAAAATTGCTACCCAATTTGGCTTAGTGCACCTTGGGAACACTTCGGTCTGACATGTGCCGGAACGTTCTTCATGCTACGCGAGAAAAAAAAGGTCTCCCCTAGTATTTACCTGACAATCTGGAGCTGATGGAGCTGACTATTTGGTCCCAAGATGAATGGTTCTTGATGCTCTCGATTTGTTAGTGGTCTGTGACTAGTAGAGAAGCATAGACAAGATGCTCGATTCCCCATAACTTTTCATGGGTATTGTTTCAATGCCCAAAAATGGAGAAATGATGTTTTGTCATGTTCCCCAAGGTGTCCCAAGTGTTATATTGGTAGAGTTAAAGGTTTTAAGGGTACTTCCTTCATTAAGTGCCCCAATTATCCCTTCCAAGACAAAGTGAGGGTTCCTAAGTTGCAGGAGTTTCCCAAGGTTTCAAGACTTGTCCTTTTGGGAAAATTTCTGCCCCAACTAGTACTCTTTTATCATACAATTAATTTTCAAGGACCTTTGGGATATTTGGAAGTAAAACTAGAAAAGGCGTACTATACAGATGAATTTTTCATGTAATTCTGTGAGTTTTTGCAATTGTACAGATCTATACGTATGAATGAGGGCTTGAGACCAATTAGAGAAGTTGAGGATTGGAAATATATTTCATTTGCAAATATTTTGGGCTCCTAAGGAGTTGTTTTGAGTGAGTTGTCTATTTTTCTCTCAGTAGGGGTGGAATCAAGGCTTGAGGTGGAATCAAGGCTTGAGGGATTGGATTTGGACGTTTCTAAACCTATCCTAACCATGTGCATAGGTGAGCAGATTATGGACTGCATAATCAGAACACTTCCTTTGTAAATGTGTCCAATTAGGTCTAGTAGGCCTAGCAAAGAATTAAGGCTACACCAATGGAGATGACATTGATATCTTCATGATGCAAAAGGTTTAAGGCTATAGGTTTTACACTGGAAATGAATCTTAAATGCATTTGGAAGGACTCAAAATGCTTCATTACTTCTCATCAAAAAGGAAAAGTGGGTGTTGCAATCCTTGTTTTCCCCAAAGAGTGGTTTGGATTATCTTTAGTGTTAACGGTAAGGAAGTTTGTGTATGTAATGTATATGCTACAAATGACCACCAACTTAGTACTACATTTTTTTGATACTATGTGGGATTCATAGGTGAATGATTGAACACACATTTGTACAAACAAACCATAATATTTAAATCAAATACTTTACTACTTTGAACACATTCAACAAAGCCTTATATTTTATTGTACAAGAATTTATAAGACATATTATCTAACACATTCAAAAAAGCCTTAAGAATTTTTTGTCAAATATTTTTATTCTTGCATGTATTTGATCATTTTACAAGCTTGACTGTACACTTCACCTTTCATACAAAATTATTGTATATCATTATGTATGCAATGGGATCGAATTCATGCAACACTCAACAAAGAGGGTTAGTAGCACCGATTTGAAATAGAGGAAATCGAATAGAAATAGATACTAAAAATGAAATTGTGAATCAATAAAATGTATAAGCAAATAAGAGAAAACAAATGAATGCAAACCCAATTGCTTCGAGCTTCTATTGTCTCTCTCTACTCCTTCTGAAATGTTGTTTTTGATGCTTAGTATTGGTGTGGGCACCGTCTATGACTTGTGAGCGTTGAGAATTTGATAATTGAATATGTGTGTGTGTGATCGCAAGATGGCTTGAATGCTAGAACATATTTGATAGAGTAATGGCGAATGTGAGCTGAAATTCTGGATGTATGTTCACAAGAAGGCTTGATGCTTGAACCAATCTGACAGAGTAATGGCGCACATAAGCTTGAAATCCTAGATGTATGAACGCAAGAACGCTTGATGCTTGAACCGATCTAACAGAGTAATGGCACACGTAAGCTTGAAATCCTGGATCCTTCAAATGGTTATCAAGGGTTTTTTAATATAGTAATTGAGAATGAGATAGAGTTTGTAAACTCCACCTCTTGAACTGGGAGAGAGGAGATAGAGTTTGGTTAACTGAAGAGCTAATTTTGAGTTACCTTTTAGAACTTAAGAGGTGGGTGGAGTTACCCATGTGAACTAGAGAGATGGGTGGAGTTACCCATGTGAATTGGAGAGATGGGTGGAGTAACCCATGTGATCTGATTAAGGATTCTCTCTTTGAACATATTTGATTATTTAATTCATTTATGTAATTTAAAGTTTTCAACATGTGAGATAATTGAATTCTTTTTTATTTAGATTTGCTTCATTGAATGAAATTAAATTAATTTAATTGGAAGAATTTAATTAGTAAGTGTAAATCTTTCAATTTAAACTATAGGAAATTAAATTTAATTAATTAATTAATGGTATTTAATTAATTTTGGAAATTTGATTAGATAATTTGTGGAATAAATTTAGAAGAAAATAGATGATTAATTAACGATTAAAAAACTATTAATTAATAGATGAAATGAATTTAGAAGAAAATAGATGATTAATTAACAATTAAAAAACCATTAATTAATAGATGAAAATTAGTGTTTTTAATGTCAAGTTGCAAGTCTTTCCATTTTAGGGTGTCTACATTTGTCCCTCTTTGATTCAATGTGGCTTGTCGTAGTGTGTCAAAGATTCTTTGTTTTGATCCCGCCCTAATGACAGCAGGTGGACTATATGCCCCTCAACAAATTAAGCATACAAAATACGTTAGATGAGCATTAATTTGTTGAAAATATGAATCACTATATGATGATGATGAATGCATTTTTATTTTATTTATGATGTTATTGATGATGGATGCATTGATTATATGATCTACTACGCTCATGTTTTGGATTTTTCTTATGCAATAAATGAATGCAATCTACTGTGCAAAAAATATCTAAGTAATGCATGTGTTAGTTAGAAGGAAGTTAGTTTGGAATGTTCTCTGGGATCAATTGATATATATATGAATTGATAGAAAGGATGGTTGATGATTGATAGATATGAATTGATAGAATTGTTGAGTGACCCAAGTCACTACCGTGTTTCCAATTTTTGTCATCATTGCATCTTTTTATGAAATTCTGAAGAGTGTCCAATGCATCCAGATCTCAGACCATCTGGATACCACTATGACCTCTTGATAACTGGAAGGAGTAGAGAGATTGAATAGAAAGAGAACTTATTGCACCCAGATATTGACCATCTAGGTTCAGATATGTTCCATGTTTTGAAAAGAAAGAGATCCAACTGCACCCATATATTGACCATCTGGCTACTACTATCATCTCTGATTTGAAAAGAAAGAGAGCCAAAAGAACCCAAATATTGACCATCTAGATACCGCTTTGCTCATTGACCATACAAAAAAAAGTTAAAACCAAGATAGAATTCCAATGCACCCAGATCTCAAACCATCTAGATACCACTATGAACTCTTGATTTTGATAAGAAAGACAAAAACCAAGATAGAATTCCAATGAACCCCGTCTCAGACCATCTGGATAGTGCCATGAACTCTTTCTTTTGAAAAGAAAGACAAAAAACAAATAGAAATATAATCCACCCAGATCTCAAACCATCTGGATACCGCTATGATTCTATTGCTTTAAACAAGCAGATAACAGAGAAAGAATGTCCAATTCTTTCCCAAGGTTAAGATCATATTATGGAACTGCGTCGCTACCAGATAAGTGATAGTGCCTACCACATTTATCCTAAATCATCATGGCCCTAGAATTGAAGTGAACATTCCACAGACAACAATCAAAGAAAATAAGTCATGATCTATCATAGCTACTCTCCTCACTTGGTGGATCTTGGAGTAGCATAAGAACATAACCGTGAAATATAGACTGACAACTACCCTAGTCAACATTTTGATTGTTCCTTGATTTAGTTTGATTCTCTTGATTGGATTGAATCTCTTGATAGGCTTGATGTGCTTGATTGGCTTGATTATGTCTGGTTTCAGTAATAGAAGACTCATATAAGACTGACCTATCTGGTTTTGAGTGTATCCATCACTGTGTAAGATGATTGATTTGATTGATTGATTGGTTGATTTTGATTGTCTTTGGTGGATGATCAAGCTATGTTAGATGGGCCCAATGCTCATTTGCAAAGCTCATGATTTTGACATTTCATAGATTGGCTTGGTCGCCAGTTTGCTTGCTGATAGATTTGATAGATTGATAACGTTGTGTCATATGGGCCCAATACTGATTCACAAAGTTCATGGTTTGACATTGATTAACTTGGCATGATCGCCCTTTTCTTTGTTGATAACTGAGTTGGTTTTATTACTTGGGATTTTGAAAATTTTTATTGTTTTTTATGAAGATTGATTTTTTCAGGACATTTTGATCTTTTTAGAATTTTTGATGAGTTTTCTAATTTTTTAGGGATTTTTTCAGGACATTTAGAATCGCCCCCTAGTCTAGTGGACCAGTACTAACCATGGATAAGTGTTGGTGCTCAGAGGGGATTTGTGTTTCTAGATATAGCTTGGGTAGTCAGTCTTGCATGCAAAGTTTTCTCAAGCTTTTAATATTGGAGTTCATTGATGGTGAAGCTAGATTTGAACACTTGGCCCATGTTTGCCAAGTTTTCACCAAGGTACCTACTCAATAGCACCTGTTTGATAGGTTTTTACTGAGAGAGAGATTGTTTTTCTCATTACTTTTTTTCTTTTTTTATTTTTTTGTTGTCGCCAAGGTGCCTATTTTCTAGGTTTTCACCAAGGTAACATTTTGTATTTTTGATTTTTTTAGTATTTTTTGGATATATAGATAGTTGCCTTAACCATTGAGACCTCAAGCATAGAACCTCTTGAGGTGCATGTTGTTTATGTATCCAGGGATCTAATCTCCTTCTAGTGTTTCTAGTTGGTATGCCCCACTCTGGGTAGAGTTGATAATGACATATGCTCCTAGCCAGTTAGGCTCAAACTTTCCTGGTTTCACTCGCTTTGCTTGGTTCTTTTGATTATCCATAAGGATGAGGTCTCCTACCTCAAAGGTTTGTGGACTCACTTTATTATGATACTTCATGTATGAGTTAATTTTGGACTTCTAAATCAACCACACACTTCAACATAGTCCTTCTTCACCAGGTACAGCCAAGACTGAATATGAGTTATTCCTCCTGCCTGTCTGCGTGATTCGACCTGTTGCCTTCTATCTAGATGGAGTTTTGAAATTTGCTCTCAGGACGAGGGCCTCACAACTATGGACCATCTAAGAATGAAGGATTTAATCATGATAACAATG
>MU226350.1:44706-60302 GCA_018584345.1 Thuja plicata
TGAAAACAATTATTAAATAAATGAATTAAATATTCATTTATCTTCAAAGAGATAACTCCAATCAGATCACATGGGTTACTCCACCCATCTCTCCAGTCCACATGGGTAACTTCACCCACCTCTTCAACTCAAAAAGGTAACTCATAATTAGCTCTTTAGTCAACCAAACTCTATCTCCTCTTTACCAAATGAAGAGGTGGAGTTTACTGCGGACCTCTCCAGTTCCTTTTGATCTCAACCATTCATCTCCCTATCTCTAGGATTGATCTCAACCATTCATATCATCACCAATTCCTATATAATAAACCCTTCATAACCATTTGAAGGAACCAGGATTTCAAGCTCTCATGCGCCATTACTCCGTTAGTTTGGTTCTAGCATTCAAGCCATCTTGCGATCACACACCCATTTTAATTAGCAACTTCTCAACACTTCTCAAGTCATAGACGCCACCCTGCCAATACTGAGCATCAATAACAACATTTTGGAAGTAGAGAGAAATAATAGAAGCTTCAAGCATCATGGGGTTTGCATTTATTTATTTTCCTTTCTCTTGCTTGTACATTTTATTGATTACGTTTCATTGTTATTCATTTTAGCAGTATCGTGTATTTGGTTTATATCAATTGTGAAACCTTTGCTATTGACCCTTGCCTTTGGAAATCTTGGGATTCAAAGATCACGAAAAAGAGAGGCATACATTTTGGTGAACCCGTACGGTCATAAATTTAAAAATATGACTTTTCTTTGACATTTGTATTATTTCACAGTTGTTGGTATTTTATCGCAATCGAAAAAACTATGCCGCAATTGACTAGTTTAATACCGCAATTGATTGCAAGCTTTCACAGTATTATTTTGTCTATTTTTGTCTTCATTCTTTGGGTGTTTTGCCACAATTGTCTGATCTGTGCTGCAATTGAATGAATTTTTCCGTAGTTTCCCGATCCATGCCGCAATCGATAGTGTTACGTCGCAGTTGTCAGTGCTTTACCACAATTGACAGAAGTTTACCGCAGTTGCCAAAAGTTTACTGCAATCGCAGAAATATTGCAAGATTAGATCCAAATCTTCTGCCTATCTATTTCTAATTTGACATTTTTTTCGGTTCCTTTGCAAGATTGGACCAGATCACTAAGGACAGAGAAGGGTAAGTTTTGGTAAGCATCAGTCGTTATTTCAAAGTTACATATATTCTCATTTTACAAATAATTCTTTTTGGTACTAACCTGTTTAAACAAAGAAAACTAAAAGGAATTCATTTGTCAATTTGGGTTTAAAAAGAACAGTGCTTGCAAACATATCACACCTCATATTTTGGATTTGGGATTAAAATTGACGTGAGGATTAAAACTGAACAAAGGCAAAGAATCTCTCAATTTGGTGCAACAAAATTGAACAAGCAATCAACACCTACTTTTGGGCTTAAAATTGAACATTGGTGCCTGTATGGTGGTGTAGCTTAGTTCACATTTCAAACTTTAGAGCTTAATAGATTTATCTTGTGTCTTGAGTTTTGGGTGCACTTGCACAAACTGTTATATTACAAACCTTTATACTTTTTTAGAAAGGCCTATCCGAGGAAGCGCTTCTTCCTTGGAGAACGACCTTAAACCCGTAATCCTTCTGATTGGTATATAAACAAGGTGCGAACCAAAGTTTCATCTTATCTAGCCAGGCTCAGGCAAGGCGTGTTGATAATAGTCTGAATCGGGTGAATATCCCTAAGGAGCCAGCATGGTCAACTAGGCTCTTAAGTGAGTAACGCATATACAAACTGATTGGAGAGATGCCATGGACCCTTACTACAACCTTGATTAAATAGAGGCCAACCCATTTTACCTCCGAATAGATACCTTATTATAGTTCAAGGGGTTGCAAAATTTCCCCCCAAGATTCCCAACATACGTGTCCCACGGTATTTGTGTAGTGAAAGAGATCTTCACTCAACGGCAACAATACCTGGAAATGGAAAAAATACGGGCACCTACGTCATGGACCTTCGTGTCCTAGTAGCGTGACAATTGTTGTGTGGGCTAACAGATATTCAAGCATTGGGCCTATAACATTGTATTATGAAGCCATTGACCTAGATTAATTTGATTGTTCATTGTTAAGACCTCGTGATAACCTTGCAACTTGAAAAAGTTGTAGAACATACACAATTTCAGTCTTCATTTCTAAAAACACAGTGTCTATTGTGCTTGTTTCTTTGATCAGTTTCTAAAAATGCAAAACAAAACATCCAAAATTTCAAAAAAAGTCAAACATGTCAAATTCTAGGGTTGTCAACGTCAACTATCTTGCAAATCAGAAGCATTGTTCCAGAAAATTCAAAAATATCAAGTAGTGATACTTATCCTCTAGTCTTTTTTAGACTGTTCCTCCTTTACCGCAATTGCCCACATTGTGCCATAATTGAAGGAATTTTTTGCATTCGATCCATTTATTGCCACAATCAGTGTTTATTACCACAATCATTGATAAACTACCGAAATCGACCAGTTATTTTACCACAATTGGTGAAATTGTACCGCAATTGACCAGATATACTATATTCCTATTTTGACCTAAAACCTTGAAAGAATTCTTCATTTGGTGTGCAAAACTAGTGTCTATCCCAGGAAAATGCGTAGAACATTGTGTGAATCTCTAAACATTAAAGATTACCCTTTCTCTGTAAAGCACGATTATTGTCAAAAGCATTGTTATTTCAAAAGTTCAGACTAGAAATACCTTGATCTCATCATATCAAACATCATCATCTTTATCAAATTGAATTTTTCCAAGGCAAAGATCGGAAAATATTATCTTTTATCATCACCACTTTGAGATCAAGTTATATCAAAATCTATCCTTAGAATTACCTTTGTCCAAAACATAACTCGGACTTCCTTAGAAAGGATCTTCTTCCTTGTTTGCTTTATATCACTTGTTTTAGTTACAAAACCTAGACCGCACTATGTCTCAAACACCTCATGGAGGACCTTACACAAGGTCTAAGGCTATAACTCAACCTAATGAGTCATATATAAAATATTTCCCTACTTGGGAAATAGAGCAAGAGAACGATCCCTTCATGAACACCAGTTCTTCTCTATTCATTGAACAACCCCGTGGGGCATCCTTTTTCCAAGATATCACAGAAGAAGAACTTGAAGATGTGGAACAAGATGCTTACTCCACCAAAGTAGTTGACAATATTGTAGAGAGGAATCCTAAAAATTACTTGGCCATGTTAATAAAGAAGGGAGTCCAACTCCCCGCTAAATTTAGTGTATCAACTATATGGCCTGAAAACCCTCTCACAGGTCAAAACACTACTCAAAATCCTCAGATACTACCTGTTGTGTCACAGATCTTTCCACCATTGGTTTTACCCACATCAACACAGACTGTATCCAATGAAACCAATGACCCGACTGAGGCTAGCACATCTTCTACTTAAAGCATGACAGGCTCGCAAC
Organism: Thuja plicata; assembly: GCA_018584345.1. Classification (NCBI taxonomy): domain Eukaryota; kingdom Viridiplantae; phylum Streptophyta; class Pinopsida; order Cupressales; family Cupressaceae; genus Thuja; species Thuja plicata. The sequence goes on from MU226350.1 coordinate 48,174, forward strand.
TAAGTGCACCTATGGTCACTAGTATGCCTCCACCTTTGGTCTCATGGCCAGGTCAATCAAGCTCTCATGCTATGCCTTCCATCCCAACAAACACCAACTATTCTGAAACTATGCCACTGCTGTAATCAATTCACACTAGTCTTGGGATCAACACATCATGCCCACAGGGATCCATATCTACAGGAATGACTTACAGTCAAGGCCCGCCCAAGGCTACACCTTTGCCCATGTTGACACTAATCCAACCTCTGCAACAGCAACCCCAGCTTCAGTTGACTCAGTTTCAACCCTACAACAACAACCCCAGCTTTAGTTGCCTCAGTTCCAAAACTCACAACAGCAACCCCAACTTCAGTTGCCTCAAAACCAACCTTAGCAACAGCAACCCCAGTTTCAAACCCAACCTCAGCAGCAGCAATATCTACCCCAGCATTATAAACCCCAATTTCAGTCACAATAGAAAACACATCAAAACCCGCCATGGACTACTCATGTCCCTCCAGTTACAAATCACTCGGTGGGGAATCAATATAAAGTCCCTATGATGAAATCCTATGTTCCTACTCAAGGGACATAGAGGTGCAGCCTCATACCCACAATGGCACAGAGGAATGTCCACACGCACCAGCCTCAATATCAAATAGACATGCTAATGCAACAAATGCAAACCCTTCAAACCCAAATGATGGATATGCAAAACCAGGGGTAGACTAAATCCTATACCATAGAGGATTTATACCCATATCCCTTTGACCATTCTCTTCACATTTCTCTATTCCCAAATCACTTCTCGGTATCGAAATTCAACAAGTATAGGGGTATTACCAACCCTATTGAGCATATCCGAGAGTTTTTTGCTAGTTGCATCAAAGTCGCTCATGACGAGACATATCTAATGTGACTGTTCCCACAAAGCTTGGCCAAACTAGCAATGGAATGGTTCTCACATCTACCTCATGGAATTCAGTCTTGGGGAGAATTGGCTAAAAATTTCATAGATCACTTCCATCATAACATCGAGCGCAAGGTCAGCATCAAGGACCTTTGCGACCTCAAACAGAAAGATGGAGAGTCTTTTGTGAAATTCCTACAGAGATGGAGGAATATGGAAAACTGCATAACATATGATGTGCCCGAACAAGACTTAATAGTCATGTTTGTTGAGAATCTAATTCCAGACATGTCATTCACAACAAAGTTACAGTTAGCTCCGAACTTCACACAACTCATTGAAAGAGGAGTTTGTTGTGAGAAGAACTTAGTCAAACAAGAAATCCTTGCAGATCCCACATAAAAAAATATGAATAAGAATGCAACATGAAAAGATAAGTAGTGGAATAAAAACAAAAATGTCACTAGCGATGGTGTCATTGATGTGAAGACAGTCAACTATGCACAACCCAAGGTGTCACTGCAAGGCGCACCTATGGAAAACCAAAAACCCACAGGGCCCACTCAACAAGCATACACCCAAAACCAACCTCCCCCTATACAAGTGGTCATTGTGTCAAATAGTCAACAACAGAATCAACGCAAACCACAGTTTCAATTCCAACAAGGAGATTTCACACCATTGGGAGAGCCGATAGAGTCAGCTTTACGCAAGTTGATACAATCAAACACTATCACTCTCCCAGAAATCAGAGACTTTGAACAAGATGAAAACAAACTGAGGTGGTATAATGACAAAGATTTGTGTGAGTTTCATCAGGTGAAAGGGCACAAAATGGCTAACTGCTACCGATTGAAACATGCTATCCAAGATTTGATTGACACAGGGATCATCGATGTGATGAATACTCAAACCAAAGGCACAACTGATCACACTATATTCAACGATACCTTTCGTAATCACAACAAGGAAAAAGCCTCCAGGTCTGGTAGACAAATGAAATAATTTAACTATACATATGCCAATAGTGATAATGTCATCAATTGCCTAAATCCTTCAGATAGCCATGTGGCTACAATCACTATCAAAGATCAAGGTAACAATTGTGCTATAACAACGCGTCGTGCTAGAGTCATCTTGCAAGGAGTACCATCCTCAACTACTACATCAGCCAATCCTATAGCAAACTCAGATCCACAAACAAGCATAGTGGACCAACTAAAGTGCACACTTGCCCAGATCTCCATGTTTGACCTATTGCGCATATCTCCGCAGCATAAACTAGCACTTGACCAAGCACTTCATAATGCAGCTTTCCCAAGGGACATAACCCCCGAGAGCTTCCAAACTATGGTCAACCATATAGTAGCTAACAAACATGCCACATTCACAGATCGTGATGTACCACTGCATAAACCCCTGCATAATGATCCTCTACACTTACTTGTCCAGATCCACAAAAGCGTTGTCCGTAGGGTCCTTGTTGATGGTGGAGCTGGGTTAAACATTTGTACTCTAAAGTTAGTCAGGAAACTGGGCTATTCAGAATCAAGCATTGATGTCACAAGGAGGATAAATATCAGAGCTTATGATGAAGAGGAAAGGTCCTCTAAGGGTATTATCATTTTACCCATTTGCATTGGTCCTGTGGTCAAAAACACACCCTTCCAAATCTTAGAACTTGAGTTGGGATACACCATGTTACTAGGGAGACCTTGGATACATGAAATTCAAGCTCTACCTTCAACATACCATCAATGCATTAAGTTCCCTCACCAAGGAGAGGACATCATCATAGAGGGAGATCCCAATCCCCTCCAATATTGTAATGCAGTCCAAATCAGTACTGATAACCAGGTACCATCAAACCAAGATGCAAGCATCCCATCCTCTTCAGATTCGAATCCCAAGGATGTCACACAAGCAACATGAAAGATAGTCATTAAACAAGATGCAAGCATCTCATCCTCTTCAGATTCAAATCTTAAAGATATCAAACAAAAAGCAAGAAAGATATCCATCACAGATAAGGGCTGTGGTGAATACAGATATGAAGAGGCTTTTACCATCACACACATGCCTCAAAGCCCAAGAACTCATGGCATGCCACAACCTATTATTGCAACATAAACTCCACAGCCTATTCTATTCAGATTTCCACCCACAACCTTTGTCCGGTGGGGAGACATAGCGGAAGAAAATACTTTTGAACAAGACATCAATACCTGGTTATACCAAGATTCCCCTGAGACAATCTGGCCTCCATTACCTTTGTCAAACTATGGTAACAGTTACACAATGATACAAATATTTGGGTATGATGGTACAACTGGGCTGGGGCAAGACAACAAGGCATATATGAATTGTCTCTCCCACCAACCTAGAGAAACACAAGAGGTTTGGGATATGGAAAACAAATCACTAGTCTCATAATCCAAGACATTCAAGTCAATCACGAGAAAATAGCAGAGATGCATCAGGGGCACAACACAGAGCATGTCCTAATAAGAAACATGTTAGTGCAATTGTTGTCTGCCGAAGAGGGAACCACACAATCCCAAATAAACCTACACTTAGCAATCGACGATAAACAAGGAAGTGAGACATTGGACAAATATTCCATTGAGACTGACTCCCATGAGTATGAGTGGAGATCCCTCCACAACTCTGAATCGTCAATCCCATATTTTTCCCCTTGGGCCAACATTATCATAAATCTAGCAGACCTGTTTGACCAACTGACCATCACCGAACAACCCTGTATAGACAAACATGTCATTTATCAAACCTCAAGTGGTGCATCCACATCATAGTCCAATTTTGTAGGCACCATATCAGCAGTCCCATTCAGTCAACTAGAGCCAAACAGTAGTGAAAGTGTCTGTCTTGTACACCCTGAGCTTATAGAGTGGGATCAACAAGGGCCACCTGATCTAGATGTCTTCAAGAATGACGGGGTGATAGCTCATTTCATGGGACTAAGGAAAGGCATTCTGTCAGGAGATCACAAGGTAGGATTCTCCATTAACCTAGATAGAGCATCATATTTCAAGGAGGAAGCTCCTCTTTCCAGTCCACAAAAGAAAAAAGAACAAAAGATTAAAAAGCTAAAAGAAGACGTATCTTCTAGCGAAAACTTCACTGAGGCGCTAGAAGATGGAAAGAAAGAACTACTCCCCTTAATAGAGGATAAAACATCATTATTAGCAGTAGATACAGAGGAAATCAACTTGGGGGATGACAAGAACCCAAGGAACATTTACTTGGCGAAATCACTCACCCATGAGGAGAGAGAATAGTTCATTAGTTTCTTCAAGGCAAGAATGATAAATTTTGCATGGTCCTACTCAGATATTCTAGGATTAGATCTAGAGTTAGTGCTACACCATCTCCCATTGCTACCCAATGCCAAACCTGTCAAATAGAAGCTAAGAAAGATGCATCCTCACATTGCATTACTAGTCAAGGCAGAACTAAAAAAGCTCCTGGATGCTAAATTCATCAGACCTATACCATATGTAGACTGGATATCTAATCTAGTACCAGTTACAAAGCACAGTGGTTAGATACAAATTTGCACAGACTTCTGGGATCTCAACATAGCATGTCCCAAGGATGACTTTCCTTTACCAAACATTGACATGATAGTAGACCTAACTATCAGACATCAAATTCTATCACTCATGGATGGCTTTTTTAGGTTACAATCAAATAAGGATCATGCCAGAGGATCAACACAAAATAGCTTTCACATGTCCTTGGGGAAAATATTGGTGGAATGTCATGTCGTTTGGTCTAAAGAATGCAGGAGCAACATATCAAAGACTATGATGACTATATTTCATGACCTCATTCACAAGACAATGGAAGACTATGTGGATGACATACTAGCCAAATCAATACTTCAAAAGGATCATCTACAGGTGTTGGGACCCATCTTTGATAGAATGAAGGAATTCAAAGTCTGACTAAATCCAAAAAAGTGTGCATTCGGTGTCACAGTGGGAAAATTACTGGGGTTCATAGTATCACACAGAGGAATCAAAGTGGGTCCAACAAAGGTCAAAGAAATATTGGACATGCCTCCATCATCGAACCTCAAACAACTAAGAGGGTTACAAGGAAGGCTCCAATCGATAAGACGCTTCATAGCTCAGCTGGTAGACAAGTGCCACCCATTCCAACATCTATTGCATAAAGACATCAAGTTCATATGGACAGAGCAATGCGAATAGGCATTTCAGATATTCAAAGAATACCTTCTTAAGTCTCCTATATTTGTCCCACCAGTACAAGGTAGACCATTGCTTCTATATATCTCAGTGACGGAATCAATGTTAGGTGTACTCTTGGCACAACATGATGACGCAGGAAAAGAGAGGATCATCTACTATCTAAGCAGGACTTTGGTTGGATATGAGCTAAACTATATGCCCATTGAGAAGTCATGCCTAGTAGTTGTTTTTCACTTCTCAGATGCTAAGATACTACACGTTGAGTTACCAAAGGAAATTGGTCGCACATATTGATCCTCTCAAGTACCTCCTAAGAAAAGCAGCGCTCACGGGATGACTGACAAAGTGGGTAATGATCTTAAGCGAGTTTTAAATTAAGTAAGTAGATAGAAAGGCTATCAAAGGACAAGTGATAGTAGATCAACTAGAAGAGGCACCAATTCAAGACCACCAGCCTATTATCTCTGACTTTCCTGACAAATCTATCATGACACTACAACCGGTGATTGAGGTATGGAAACTTTATTTTTATGGATTGTGTACGAACCATGGTGCGGGGGCAGGGATAGTTCTTATCACTCTAGATCATGATACAATTCCAAAGTCTTTCAGAATTAACTTCCAATGCACCAACAACATAGCAGAATATGAAGCATTGGTCATCAACCTAAAGATAGCAATTCAATAGAGAATCAAGAACCTTAGAGTCTTTGGTGATTCACAGTTGGTCATTAGTCAAGTTAACAATGATTATATGACCAAAGATGAGAAGCTCATACCATACAGAGAACAGATGGAATGACTATGCACCAAGTTTCATTACATTCTCTTCGAGCAAGTCCCAAGAGCACAGAACAAAGCAGCAGATGCGATGGCTACCATAGCATCATTGATTGATATTCTAGGTAACGATACCAAATTCTAGTTTTTAGTGGAGCAACTCTTGGTACCATCACATCAGGCATCTATCACAGAATCAGCGTGTATCCTTGTTGCTCTTGAATCCCCATGGTACCAAGATGTCTATAGCTATCTCCAAAACAACATCTTACCCCCAAACTTGTCTAGGAACCAGTGAAAATCCCTCATCTGCCAAGCCTCTAGGTATACCATCCTCTCAACTACTCTATACCAACAAAGTCTAGATGGAACATTACTACGATGTCTCACTTCCATGGAATCCCAGAAAGCTTTGTACGAGGTACATGAAGGAATATGTGGAACCCATGGAGGTGGCAACAGCTTAGCTAAGAAAATAATCCACATGGGATACTATTGGCCTACAATAGCAACAGATGCACACAAACATGTTCAAAGGTGTAGACAGTGTCAAATTCATGGAGACCTCATCCATGCACCGGCCCAAGAACTAAATCCTATCACATCACCATTGCCATTTTCAATGTGGGGATTTGACCTAGTGGGAAAAATTACACCATCTTCAACAAATGAACACAAGTACATCATAGCAGCAATGGAGTACTTCACCAAGTGGGTGGAAGAAATTCCCCTCACTTACATCACTGGAAAACAAATAGCTATGTTCATACTTAACCACATCATCTGTCGATACGCGATCCCCCAAACAATCCTGACAGATCATGGTACCCCTTTCCAGAACAAGGATGTTGAAGACCTATGTGAACAGTTCCACATAAAACAAGGGTTCTCCTCATTTTACTACCCTCAAGGGAATGGCCAAGCCGAAGCTACAAACAAAACGATCCTGAAAATCTTGAAGAAAATAGTGAACGAATCAGGGAGAGACTGGAATTTACAGCTTAGTCCCGCATTATGGGCATACAGAACTAGTGTGAGAACACCTACAAGAGCCACTCCTTTCTCCCCAGTCTATGGATTAGAGGTGGTATTACCCCTCGAAGTAGAAATCCCATCCCTAAGGATATCATTGAAGAACCTGGTTTTAGATGAAGACTATAGAGTGGAAAGGCTCAGTGAACTAAATTTACTAGATGAAAGAAGGCAACATTCCTTCGACCACTTACAAGGCTATCAGAATCACCTTAGAAGGAACTATAACAAGAAGGTGAAGCCGTGAACATTTGTGGTAGGAGACCTTGTCCTCATGGAAAATTAGAAGAATCAAGCAGAGCAAATCAAATCCGGCAAGTTTGAGCCTAACTGGCTAGGACCATTTGTTATTATTAGCTCTACTCAAAGTGGGGCATTCATACTAGCAACACCTGAAGGAGATCAGCTCCCTAGATACATCAATAGCATGCATCTAAAGAGGTTCTACCCTTAAAAGTCTCTATGGTTAAGGCATTTATGTACATATCCAGAAAATACCAAAAAAATCTGATGGGGAGACATAGCGGAAGAAAATCCTTTTGAACAAGACATCAATACCTAGTTATAACAAGATTCCCCTGAGACAATTTGGCCTCCATTACTTTTGTCAAACTATGGTAAGGGGTCAATAAAATGTACAAGCAAGAGAAAGGAAAACAAATAAATGCAAACCCCATGATGCTTGAAGCTTCTATTGTTTCTCTCTACTCCTTCTGAAATGTTGTTATTAGACCTAACTGCCGGACATCAAATGCTATCACTCATGGATGGCTTTTCAGGTTACAATCAAATAAGGATCATGCTAGAGGACCAACACAAAACAACTTTCACATGTCCTTGGGGAGCATATTGTTTGAATGTCATGCTCTTTGGTCTAAAGAATGTAGGAGCGACATATCAAAGAGCTATGATGACTATATTTCATGACCTCATCCACAAGACAATGGAAGACTATGTGGATGACATACTAGCCAAATAAATTCTTTGAAAGGATCATCTATAGGTGTTGGGACCCATCTTTTATAGAATGCAGGAATTCAAAGTCTGACTAAATCCAAAAAAGTGTGCATTCGGTGTCACAACAGGAAAATTATTGGGGTTCATAGTATCACATAGAGAAATTGAAGTGGGTCCAGCAAAGGTCAAAGCAATATTGGACATACCTCCACCATCGAACCTTAGACAACTAAGAGGGTTACAAGGAAGGCTCCAATCGATCAGACACTTCATATCTCAGCTGGCAGACAAGTGCCACCCATTCCAACATCTATTGCATAAAGACATCAAGTTCATATGGACAGAGCAATGCGAACATTCATTTCAGATATTCAAAGACTACCTTCTTAAGTCTCCTATATTGGTCCCACCAGTACAAGGTAGACCATTGTTTCTATATATCTCAGTGATGGAATCAACGTTAGGTGTACTCTTGGCACAACATGATGACGCAAGAAAAGAGAGGGTCGTTTACTATCTACGAAGGACTTTGGTTGGATATGAGCTAAACTATACGCCCATTAAGAAGTCATTTCCTGGCAGTTGTTTTCGCTTTCCAGAAGCTAAGACACTACATGTTGAGTCACCAAATGAAATTGGTCGCACATATTGATCCTCTCAAGTACCTCCTAAGCAAAGCAGTGCTCACAAGACAACTGGCAAAGTGGGTAATGATCTTAAGCAAGTTTGACATTGAGTACGTAGATAGAAAGGCTATCAAAGGACAAGTGATAGCAGATCAACTAGCAGAGGCACTAATTCAAGACCACCAACCTATTATCTCTGACTTTCCTAACGAATCTATCATGACACTACAACCGAAAATCGAGGTATGGCAACTTTATTTTGATGGATCATCTATGAACCATGGTGCGGGGGCAGGGATAGTTCTTATCACTCCAGATCATGATACAATTCCAAAGTCTTTCAGACTTAACTTCCAATGTACCAAAAACATAGCATAATATGAAGCATTGGTCATCGACCTAAAGATAGAAATTCAATGGAGAATCAAGAACCTTAGAGTCTTTGGTGATTCACAGTTGGTCATTAGTCAAGTTAACAATGATTATATGACCAAAGATGAGAAGCTCATACCATACAGAGCACAGATGGAATGACTGTGCACCAAGTTTCATTACATTCTCTTCGAGAAAGTCCCAAGAGCACAGAACAAAGTGGCAGATGCGATGGCTACCATAGCATCACTGATTGATATACCAGGTAACGATACTAAATTCTAGTTTGTAGTGGAGCAACTCTTGGTACCATCACAGCAGGCATCTATCATAGAATCAGTGTGTGTCCTTGTTGGTCCTGAATCCCCATGGTACCAAGATGTCTATAACTATCTCCAAAACAACATCTTACCCCCAAACTTGTCTAGGAACCAGCAAAAATCCCTCATCTACCAAGCCTCTAGGTATACCATCCTCTCAACTACTCTATACCGACAAAGTCTAGATGGAACATTACTATGATGTCTCACTTCCATGGAATCCCAGAAAGCTTTGTACGAGGTACATGAAGGAATATGTGGAACCCATGGAGGTGGAAAAAGCTTAGCTAAGAAAATAATCTGCATGGGATACTATTGGCCTACAATAGAAACAGATGCACACAAGCATGTTCAAAGGTGTAGACAGTGTCAAATACATGGAGACCTCATCCATGCACCGGCCCAGGAACTAAATCCTATCACATCACCATTGCCACTTTCAATGTGGGGATTTGACCTAGTGGGAAAAATTACACCATCTTCAGCAAATGGACACATGTACATCATAGCAACAATGGAGTACTTCACCAAGTGGGTGGAAGAAATTCCCCTCACTTACATCACTGGAAAACAAATAGCAATGTTCATACTTAACCACATCATCTGTCGATACGGGATCCCCCAAACAATCCTGACAGATCATGGTACCCCTTTCCAGAACAAGGATGTTGAAGACCTATGTGAACAGTTCCACATCAAACAAGGGTTCTCCTCATTTTACTACCCTTAAGGGAATGGCCAAGCCGAAGCTACAAACAAAACGATCCTGAAAATCTTGAAGAAAATAGTGAACGAATCAGGGAGAGACTGGCATTTACAACTTAGTCCCGCATTATGGGCATACAGAACTAGTGTGAGAACACCTACAGGAGACACTCCTTTCTCCCTAGTCTATCGATCAGAGGTGGTATTACCCCTCAAAGTAGAAATCCCATCCCTGAGGATATCATTGAAGAACCTTGTTTCAGATGAAGACTATAGAGTGGAAAGGCTCAATGAACTAGAGTTACTAGATGAAAGAAGGCAACATGCCTTCGACCACTTACAAGGCTATCAAAATTGCCTTAGAAGGAACTATCACAAGAAGGTGAAGCCATAAACATTTGTGGTAGGAGACCTTTTCCTCATGGAAAATCAGAAGAATCAAGCAGAGTGAATCAAACCCAGAAAGTTTGACCCTAATTGGCTAGGACCATTTGTTATTATCAGCTCTACTCAGAGTGGGGCATTCATACTAGCAACACCAGAAGGAGATCAGCTCCCCGAATACATCAACAACATGCACCTAAAGAGGTTCTACCCTTGAAAGTCTTTATGGTTAAGGCATTTATCTACATATCGAGAAAATACCAAAAAAATCAAAAAATACAAACATTACCTTGGTGAAAACCTGACAATCAAGCGCCTTGGCGACAATCAAAAAAGCAAAAAAAAGGTAAAGATAAAACAAAATCGCTCTCTCAGTGAAAAATGGAAATCAAGCGCTATTGAGTAGGTACCTTGGTGAAAACTTGGCAAACAGGTGCCAAGTGTTCAAATCCAGCTTCACCATCAATGAGCTCCAAAAGCTTGAGCACACTTCAAAATGCAAGCCTGACTATCCCATGCTATATCTAGAAGCACGATCCCCTTTAAGCACCAAGAACTTACCCATGGTTAATACTGGTCCACCAGACTAGGGGGTGATTCCAAATGTCTGGAAAAATCCTAAAAATCAGAAAACTCATCAAAAATCCTAAAAAGATCAAAGTCAAGAGAAAATCAATCTTCATAAAAAACATTCAGAAAATTGCAAAAATCCCAAAGCAATAAAACCAACTCGGTTATCAAGAGAGAAAGGGGCAATCACGCCCAGTCAATCAAATGTCACAATCATGAGCTTTGCGAATCAACATTGAGCTCATCTAACACGGTTTTATCAATCTATCAATTCAACCAACAAGCAACAAGCAATAGGCGACCAAGCCAAAATATCAATTATCACAATCATGAGCTTTGCAAACAAGCATTGGGCACATCTGACATAGCTTGATCAGCTACAAACATGATCAAAGCAATCAAATCTATCAATCAATACTGTCACAATCATGAGCTTTGTGAACAAGTATTGGGCACATCTGACACAGCTTGATCAACTGCAACACGATCAAAGCAATAAACCCAACCAAGCCTATCCAAAGAGTTTGAGCCAATCAAGAGAATCCAACTGCATCGAGGAACCATACAAAAATGTTGACTAGGTCAGTCAAGTCGGTTAGATGTCAATCTATATTTCGGGGTTATGTTCTTAAACTACCCCAGGATCCACCATGTGAGGAGAGAAGCTATGATAGATCATGATTTATTTTCTTTTGATTGTTGTCTATTGAATATTCACTTCAATTTCAGGGCCATGATGATTTAGGATAAATTTGGTAGGTGTTGTCACTTATCTGGCAGCCACACAGTTCCACAATCTAAGATTAACCCTGGGAAAGAATTGGACATTCATTCTCTTTTATTTTTCTTGTTTGCTTTATAGAATCAAGAGCTCGCAGCAATATTCAGATGGACTCTGAGTTGCTTTGGAGTTCTATCTTGGTTTCTATGGTCTTTCCCTTTATGTTGTAAACAAGAGCTTAGGATGCTATCCAGATGGACTCTAGGGGCGTAGGATTTATATTTTTTTTTCTTGGCTTTCCCTTTCAGAAATCAAGAGCTCACAGTGTAATCCAGATGGACTCTAGGTACATAGGATTTCTATCTTGGTTTCTTTGTTTTATATTAATTCAAAAAACAAGCGGTATCCAGATGGTCAATATCTAGGTGCTTTTGGCTCTCTTTCTTTTCAAACAGGGAACATAGTCGAACCCAGATGGTCAATATTTGGGTGCGCTATGGGTCTCTTTCTATTCAATCTCTCTACTCCTTCCACT
>MU226350.1:60453-81526 GCA_018584345.1 Thuja plicata
TTTCTATCATTACATTCAATTAGATCAATCTCAGAGCACATCTATCCAAACTAACTTCTTTCTAACTAACACATGCATTACTCAGATATTTTGTGCATAGTAGATTGCATTCATTCATTAAGTGCATTAGAAAAGTACAAAAACATGGTAGTTGCATACATGATAAGTCATAAAAACACATGCATCCATAAGAATCTCATATAAACTTACACCATCCTGCATGACATGTCAGTATCATAGGAGAAGTAAATCATCCATTTACGAGTCTACACAATAGAAACACATTGCATATACATTTCATCATCTAAACCACCAAATCATGTAGAATCATACATATAGAAAAGTAAACCATTGCACATCACATCAAAAACAATAGCTTCATCTCATACAAATCAAAATATCTGAGTACTATGAAGGGTCGCAAGTCTGATCAAAGAAGGTAATCAACATGTATATCAATAAATATCAGTGTATCAGGATACAAAAATGGTACTACTCAGAGTATATATTGAATCACTACAAAAATGGTACAAGGAACATAGTCAACAAGAGCTACCCCCACCCTCGCCCGGAGGTGCACGATGGGGAGGTATATTAGAATTTGTCCTATGAGAGGACCTAGGAGCTCTGACAACACTACTCTGAGAATGCTGAGCCCTGTTGGATCTCTATGATGTTGTTTAACTAGGCACCCTCTATGCCACAGGAACTGTGCCCTCATAATGGCGTCTCCAGTAGTCAATCTCTCTCTGAGCGTCTCACCTAGATCTATAGTACCTATCCAAAATCTCTTTGTGGGAAACATCCTGTACACTATCAATGAAAGAGCGGACCTTGGACCGAGCCTGTCACTCTTTAGACTAAGTTGTTGTAACACAAGCCTCCAAGACAGTCGCACGTGCATCGAATAAGACAAGTCGGGCTGCAGATCCTGAACCTGTTGGGTGAGGTTCTCTACCTCTAAGGGATAATCATCCATACCACCCATAGCAATGTCCATATCACCTTCCTCTGCCTGGCCTCCTAGTCCCTCACCTCCTCTCTGCCTGAGAACCAAGGAATCATCCATACTCTCTGAGATCTCCCTTGTGCTACTCCCAGTACTGCCACTCTCCCCTGAGGAACCTGTCTCAGCACTCTACTCATCTAGAGCCTCCACATCTATATCCACAATCTCCATGTCCACATCCTCAATAATAACCTGATCCTCATGTCGGGGAGCCAAAACTACAGCTGTCCACCTGCGCACCCTCTGAACTAACTAGGGTGCCTCCTCCTCTATGGCCTCCTCCAAAATGCCACCCAACCCAACTCTAGGAGCACTAGTACAACCCCCACTCTAGCCACCTCTGGTCCTAACCCCTCTGCCAGCACCCCTGGGACCAGGATCATTGCCTCAACCATCACCCCTGCCTCATCCTTTGTCTCTCCCACTATCCCTCCCCCTACCCCTACCACCATCTCTACCAGCATCCCTCCCTCCCCTGCCACCACCTCTCCCTCCACCATGGCCTCCCCTACCACGCCTTACCCATCGAGCCCTCCTCATAACAGTCCTGGGAACAGGACGCGAGACATCTGTTAGTGTGATCGGTCGATGCTGCAACCAATAAGCATCATACTATGGTGTAGTGCCTGCAAAAGACAAATTCAAATGTTAGTACCAGAGCAGATAAAAACATAAGTATCAAAGTGGGATTTGAGCAAGAATCAAAGAGCAGAAAGGAAGCATATAAGCATATCAGAAACAAGACAAACCTAGGTCTACAGTGGCAGAGCGCCAGGTCCATGCCACAGGAAGTAATCCTAAGAACTCAGTGCGAGCAGCATCAAGTGATACCACAACACCCCGAACAGCAGCATCCCTCGACCTCCGAGCAAAGTAGGTGTAAGAATCGGATACATCCTGTTGCTCTCCAAATTGACGTAACACCCTATTGGTGTTATGAAAATCTATCATATGCACATGATCAGTCACACGACCAATCACGTATCTCCATTGTCGACAAAATGGAAGATGGATGTCCTCTCCATGCCAGACGGGACAATCTCTGTATGGCCTCCAAATAAAATAAGGAATCATATATAGCTACTGCCGCCAATATGAAAAATGACCCATATGTGTCTGTATAATGGCTCCATCATACATGAAGACATATGGCCTATCCGCTGGGAGAGCATGGGCACCAATAGGACGATAGACTGCAATATGCTCCCATGCCCAAATCTGTAGCAAAGTCACACCGCAACCAAGCGACTTACCATCAAGGTAAGCCACATACAACATGTAAAAATGCATGTGGGCCACATGCATGGACCCCAAGCAAAAATAGTGTGATCCCTAACCATGCTCTGTAAAGCACTACCAAAGCTGACAAAAAAATCACACTGTCGACGATCAGGGCATAGAATCCCACATATCAAACTACCCAGCAATGTCGACAGTCTATCAAGGCCTAACCCAAATCTAGACCAAGGGATGTCATAATCACCAGCAAGCCCAAGTTGATCCCGGGGCAATCCATAGAGCTCAGTCAATGCAGTAACACCAGTGTGTGTGGAATACTCCACAAGCTCGTCCTGGATAGGGAGTTGGAGGATGCAATACACATCCTCCAAAGTCATGGTACACTCCCCGATGGGTAGCCAGAAAGTGCACATCTCTAAATGCCATCGCTTTACAAGAGTGGAGATCAGACCCCTATTGGTCATGATCTTGGGCATATAACACAACCAGTACAAACTGAGATCACGAAGCACTGACCTCTCATCCTTGGTCAGCTGGAATCGATACACGAGTCCCGCTGGTTTGGACTCCTGACACCGCAAGATCCACCCAATGAACTACACATAGAGTAAGAATAGAAAATTATCAGTTTTAGTCATTGAGGAAAATAATAGAAGATAGAAAAAATAGATAACAGACATGGAAAATAGGCAAACAGTGCAAAAAAAATCAATTGCGGTAATAAAGCATGGCAAATGTGGTACTTTTAAGTGATTGAGAAACACAAATAGAAAGTGTGGAAAACAAATTGCAATTGCGGCATTTTACAAATACACTTGCAGTACACTTATCAATTGCGGTATTTAACTGGCAATTGTGGCATTTAAACCACAATTGCGGCAAAACCGCACTCGATTGCAGCACACATGACATTTTTTCCAAAAAGTATGATTTTTAAAAGCAATAAATAAAAGCATTAATGACACACAACACGAGAAAACTCACCGGACCTCCAGAGCTAGCTGGTCTACGGTAGGTCTAGACTCGGTCAGAGATGTGAACAACGCTAGGAAGGCCAGCCATCGCTCAAAAATAGAAGAAAATAAGGCAGAAAATAGAAGACAAACTCACCAAGATAATCAGAGCTCCGAGATCACAAGGTGACAAATGAAGAGCTCTCTTTGCTACTTATAGGGGTTCAGAAAAAACCCCAATTTTACTAGGAGCTCCAAAAATTCTTCCCGGTCCCCGAAAACTTTGATGGTCAATTACAAGGGCATATTAAAGTATTTTTCAATTTCGTCAGTAACCCAGTTCCAAAAATTGCAGTTTCAACAAATCAACGCTCATCTCGTGACTTTTCGCTCAAATTTGTTAAGGGGGCATAAATACACCTACTTCTGCTAGGACAAGCTAGGACAAAATCAAAGAATCTTTGACACACTACGACAAGTCACATCGCATCAAAGAGGGGCAAATGTAGACACCCTAAAATGGACAGGCTTGCAACTTTACATTAAAAACACTAATGGTCATCTATTAATTAATGGCTTTTTAATCATTAATTAATCAACTATTTTCTTCTAAATTCATTTCCCAAATCATCTAATCAAATTATCAAAATTAATTTTATTTAATTAATTAGCTTTAATTGATTAATTACCATTAATTAATTAATTGAACTCAATTTCCTATAGTTTAAATCCAAATATTTAAACTTACTAATTAAATTCTTCCAATTAAATAAATTTAATTTCATCAAATAAAGCAATTCTTAATCAAAAAAGAATTCAATTATCTCACATGTTGAAAACAATTATTAAATAAATGAATTAAATATTCATTTATCTTCAAAGAGATAACTCCAATCAGATCACATGGGTTACTCCACCCATCTCTCTAGTCCACATAGGTAACTTCACCCACCTCTTCAATTCAAAAAGGTAACTCATAATTAGCTCTTCAGTCAACCAAACTCTATCTCCTCTTTACCAAATGAAGAGGTGGAGTTTACTGAGGACCTCTCCAGTTCCTTTTGATCTCAACCATACATCTCCCTATCTCTGGGATTGATCTCAACCATTCATATCATCACCAATTCCTATATAATAAACCCTTCATAACCATTTGAAGGATCCATGATTTCAAGCTCTCGTGCGCCATTACTCCGTTAGTTTGGTTCTAGCATTCAATCCATCTTGCGATCACACACCCGTTTCAATTAGCAACTTCTCAACACTTCTCAAGTCATAGACGCTACCCCGCCAATACTGAGCATCAATAACAACATTTCGGAAGGAGTAGAGAGAAACAATAGAAGCTTCAAGCATCGTGGGGTTTGCATTTATTTATTTTCCTTTCTCTTTCTTGTACATTTTATTGATTACATTTCATTGTTATTCATTTTAGTAGTATCGTGTATTTGGTTTATATCAATTGTGAAACCTTTGCTACTGACCCTTGCCTTTGAAAAGCTTGGGAATCACGATCGAAAAAGGAGGCATACACACAGGAAGGTTAACAATCACAAAAGACAAGTGTGGGTTAGCCTATAATGGCGGACACTTGGTCTCAATGCAAACATTTGATGCTATCTTGAACATAATCAGACAAAGGTGCCAAACTCCATATAAAGACAGAAAAGAATAATACTGCCATAATTGACTTTTTTGAGGAACAAAAGAATGTTTTAGGATCTGACACAGTTTCTTAGAGAACAGACAGGTTATTCATTATTAAGGAATATCAGAAACTATTGTGGGAGTACACAAACCAAAGGAGTCAAGGATCATATAAAGACAAGGAGCAGATCAGATTTTATCCTCTACTTTTGTCTTTTCACCGCTTGGGTTACTTTTCTCTTTTGTTTTTTCTGCTTTTTAGGGTTAGGTTTCTTAAACCATCCAAAGCTTGTTGCATCATTTCCTTAAGGATTCCAAGATGGTTTAGACCTATAAATAGATCAAATGTAATAATTTTTGAGAGGATGAAAATATAATTGCAAGCCAGACTTCTAGATTTCAGTCTGTGTTTTTTGAGCTTTTATCCTTTATATGTATTGAAGCAGAAATTTATGAATAAAATACAGTACAACTTTATTCTATATTGTTGTTGTCTATTTGCTTATTGTGTGTACTCTTTTATGTTTAATTTTTAAGGCATGTTAAACATATTGGCTATAAGGTATCTATCTAATTATTTGCAAGTTTCTTCCAAGGGGAGAATTAAATTTTGTGAGTAGTTTCAGAGAGTACAACAATGATTGAGGATTTGATACAACATTGTGGGAATGATAGGGTAATTTGTAAGGCATTTTACCTGAGTTGTATGTAGGTTGTAAGGCATCCTACAGTATTGTTATTTATTTCTGTGGATTTATATCTTTTAACTATATAGCCCAAGGATAGGCACTGGTCTAGAACTTGTCAAGTGATCCATCATCATCCAAATATTTCAAAAATCAATTACACTTACACAAAGAGCATATATTTGAAATCGATTGTACTCACAGAGTTTACAATTTGAGTTTGTTGACTTCTTAGAGAGAAAGTCAAGTAGGTTATTCCTCCTAAATTCATAAGAATTATAAAAGGAAAAAAGGATGAAATTCCTTATTATGTTGTTGTCTGTCATCATCAAGATAATGATCTAGATTGTTAAAATTTTCCTCAGAGTAATCATAATTATTTGCATTGTTATCTATTTATCCATATAAGAGTAGAGCATTAGAACATAACTGAACATCCACTCTAAAGATACTATCAAGTAAGTAATCAATCAGAGGTAAAACCTGCCTTAGTCAGTGGATCTCAAAAAAGGAGGTGATAATAGGTATCCCCAGTGTTATCAAAATACCTCATCAATTATATTTTTCTCTTGCTTGAGTCATAATTTTAAAGGCATTGGGATTCATAGAGTTAATCAAGTATTCAAGCATTTTAGAGGCCCTGCAAGAAAAAACCCTAACAAATTGGTGACTCTACTAGGGACTTATTGCAGTAGAATATTCCATAGTTTCTGGTGAAGACCTTTTGTTCTTTTAAACCAGTTATAGTTGCCAAACATTTCCTTTGGTAGTGTTCATTCATCTCTAACTGTTGTTAGGTGGTGAATCTAAAGCTAAATCTCTGAGATCAGTGAAAAGTTAAGAAAATATCTTTTACAATGAATACTAGATCAAAAGCAAGAAGGAATCCTGAAGTTCCATTAGATGGTGGATTCACTTCAATTTTGAAAATGGAAATGTCTTGGAGAAGGAAAAGAAACCAAGACAATATAGATGAAACTCCTCCAAGAGGAAGAGAAAGTAATACTAGGGGAGAGTTAGGTAGCAATCAGTCCATTCATGATGGAAATACTTCAGAATATGAAGAAGCCACAGAGAGAGTATTAGAAACATCTATAGCTACTTCCACTTCCAGTGAGAGGGAAGGAACAAGTACAGTTAGCTCATAATCTAAGGAAGGTCCCTCTAATGAGCTTGCTGAAGAAGAGGCACTCATCATGAAACATCTTGCCCTTATTCAACAGATGAAAAGGGAAAAAGAGCTTAGAAAAAGAAAAAACATGAAAAGAAAGATGTTGACAAAATTAAACGAAGATCTTTGAGATATCAGACTACAAGGAATACAGAGAGGTCTCAAAAGGACCGAGAAATACCACCTACTCATAAAGCTTCTAGTTCACAGAAGGATGATACAAGAGGTAAGCAAAAAATGGCTGAAAGCAAGAGTGAAGAACCTAAAGTTCACAAGGTCTTAATAGAGAAAATGTCTAAGTTGGATATTGATCTTGACAAATTAAGAATTGAAAAGGAGACCATGGAGAAAATGTTAGAAAAGGCACAATGGAAGCTGCAACAATTGAAATCAAGAAGAAAATAGATTTTTTGCAGTCTTCTAAGTATTCTCATGCTGGAACAGAGAATACAATAGCTTCTAAAGAAAAAGCCACTACTTTTAAGGACAATGATAATTTTCAAAGAAAGCCATTACATACTGAAAGGTACAAGAAGTTTAACTTCATTGGTATCCCTGGATACCCCAATACATTTCCAAAAGATGTCGGTGATATAGGAGAAAAGCTCCCAAAGTTCGCAGGTAATAATGTTATTTTTTGTGAAACACATTTAAGAAAATTCATTGATTTTGTTGATGATTTAAATATCACTCATGAGGACATGTTAATGAAGCTTTTTGTTCAGTCTCTAGTAGAAGATGCTTGAGAATGGTTTAGGAGCCTTTCTAATGGATCTGTTGCTTCTATGGATGAGTTGATTGAATTATTTAAAGATCAGTATGGTGACAAGACAAACAAGGGATTCTTGCTGAGTGAATTCAATAACATCAAAAAGAATTACAATGAAGAGGTTATTAAATATAATACTGTAACCACCTAAATTTGGTATGTTCCAACTATGGACCTTATTTTCCCTAAGTGTGATCATACCCTCGATTATTTCCAAACGACCCTGTTACTACTTGGCATAATTCTTCAAATCTATTTAATGTCCTAAGTGATTTTTATCACTGAATTATATTAACTATTATTTCCATACAATTCAAATCAATTTCGACCAATTAAATCAAACCAATATCAAACATGGCTATAGTATTTAATTATAAAGAAATTAAATAAATCCCTAAATCAAATACCCACTTACAATTAACCCATTCCCCTAGCCTATTTAATTTAATTAAAATGGCTATAGTCCCCTAATTATTAAAAAGTAATTTCATTGTTTAAATAATTAATTCCTATATTTCTCAATGAATTAAATAAGTTTATTTCATTTATTAATATTCCCCTAAACCCCAACCTAACCTATCTCAACCACTTCTACCCTGGGTTCTAACCCTTCTCAACCCATTCACCCTTGCTAATATAATTCTAATCCTAATTCTAGTCCTAACCCACCTCCTAATGTTCTCACATTTCATTAAGGAATGCTTAGCAACTCAACCCACTTGAGAAAGTCCACTTTCTCAAGCTTGACTTCCTTAAGGTCCACTTTCTCAAGCAATCCTCTTACACTCTACCTTGCTTCTTTAAGGCTTTCATTAAATGCCTTATTAATGAAGATACCTTAAGCCTATGTCTCTCCCATGCCTTATTAATGTCTTGGGCATTAATGGCTCTTACATCTTCATTAATGAGCCCCTTCACTCATTAATTCACCTTGTCCCCCCCTCTCTCTCTCCCATTCTTCTATAAATAGAAGCCATTTTTTAGAGTAAATAAGCCTTCACATTAGATCAAAATTACATTGCTATGCTGTTGGATTACTCTTAGAATCATATTGCACTTCTTATTCCATTCTTTTTCATTGTTAATATTCACATGTTTAGAGCTAGAATACCTATTTTTCATCCTTTTAGCTTGTTTTAACTAAAAATCTTTCATGTTAGGTTGTATATGTCACTGATTGTAGCATATTCTGAGGGCTTATATGTTACCAATCACACTCTTCCTAGTTAGCAGGAAATAGGTCGATATTAGGTGGTTTTACATGTTTGTCTAACTGTTTTGAACTAATGAAATGACTTATTGAGTGTTTGTGTCTTTTTCATCAGGTACCCAAATACACACGCACATTTTTGGCGCCCATCATGGGGACCAATTTTCAACTTGGCCTCATTTTCTAACACTTTTTTCTATTTTACATGCTCATGGTTTGGACATAAAATCATTTTTACCCATTCAGGATCGCATCCGGGATATGCCATCGCATCGCAGAAAAGTCGGATTGCATCAAGGATTTTTCAGATTATTTTTGGTTTTGGCTCGCATCTAGTGAGCATTGGATTGTATTTGGTAAGAAAGCTTGCATACATTATACTACATCGCATTCAGTAGGATTTTAGGATCGCATCTGGTTTGAAAGCTTGTGTATTTCATTTGACTAATCTTAACATGTTGACAAAGTGGTGTTTGTGGTATTTTGCAGCTTGGTAAGTGTTTGTAGGGTATATTTGAAGGTTTTCATGGCATTTGCACTAAAAAGATACTAACTTGGTTTTACAGGATACCAACCCCCATCTTGACTTCTATTTTATTTGCTTTCCAAATTTAAGACCATTTTTCCACTTGATAAAACAACTAGATATTATGTTCTTTTCCTCTTGATGAGAATCAAAAAATTGGACGTTGTAACTGAACAAAACAAAGTATTAAATATGTGGGTTAATTGAACAAGTTCAATCATATAATTGCTTTTGAAAATCAAAAATTGAACAACACAAATCACTAAATCAATGTGGTAATTGAACAAGGCAAATTTCCCTTTCAAAGCATCCTATTTTCTTTAAAATACGAACAAATAAAATCAAGCTCAACATAGCTTGAAGAAAAGAACCTTTGTTTTAAGTGCTTTGGGAGAAAATGACATGGACTAGGAGAGTATGCTCTTCTTCTTTCAAAGAATCAGAAATCTAGAAAACTTAAGCTCGCCAATCCTAGTTACCATATCATTTAAACAGTAGAGGGCCTGCCAGTTGAGGAAAAAATCTCCCGGGAATGACCCAAGTGAGGAAAGGTCTTACGCCGACCCTTCCAACTCACTATAAATAGTTGCTTCCTTGTAGGTAAAAGCCTTGGAAGATGGAACTAGTTTTGTTCTTGGAATTTCGACATCATTCTTTGAACATGTCGGGGTATATATAGAATGGAGCCGCTTGAATCTTTCTTGTGAGACTATATATATTTAGGTACTCATAGGGATATACACCTCAATTTTGCCTTGTGCAATTCTATGGGGGACAGTTTCAAACGAATTGCCCAATAATCTACAACTTCAACTGAAATAATACCCAATTCATCCCTGAAAGGGTGATAATCTTTGTGCAAGGCAAAAATTAATTGCCCCAAGACACCCGTCATATTGTGCCCTCACTTGTGTTTGGAGTCAGCTAATACAGCATCATGACTAGAGCCATTGCGTGCTTGGTGATGGCTGTATTTTGATTAGCATTTGAGTGTGTACCTAGGTCAACAAGCAAAGATTTTCATCCTCCACCTAGAAAATAGGACAAAGTGAGTGTTTGTTTCACCCCTTAACAATGCAAAACTGTTTGATGTGTTCTAAAGATTATTAAAAAGATAAGCTCATCAAAATAATTAACAAATTTCAAACCCTGGAGTACAAGTATTTTTCACGTCTTACGACACCTTTTGATGTAATTTGGAAACAAACTTCACGCACCTCGAAAACAAATTTTTCAAAATTGACCCAAATTGACAAAAATATCATAAGATTGTACCTTGTTTTTCCTGTTTCATATCCCGTATTTAGGATCATATATGGGATTTAGGATCATATTTAGTCAGAAAGAGGTCGTACCCAGATTCTAGGATCATATGTGGTAGCATTAGAGGCTCGCATCTGGGAGCTCGTATTCAGGGCAGTGGGCATTTGTGTCAATTTTTCTTAGGAGGTCTCAGTGGATTAGGATACCCTTTTTGCTCTTTAGCTAGTTCCTGTTGTCTCTTCTGGTCTCCCTATTGTTATTTCAAAACACTTTCGAAACATACACCTTGCATGCATAGTCAGTCTTTCATGATCAGTTCAATACATGTGGTCTACCCATTTTCTATCAACAACTTGATTCTCAGCTCACTATCAAGGCATTCTAACCCTCTGACGCTGGAATCATTTACATCCACCAACAACAAAATAGTTACTTCTACCTAGACACACCCACTTGAACGATCTGAAAACCATACTTGCACTATTGGAAAGCGTTAACGAAGTTGAGAAACAAACTTCCTGGTTAACACAAGATGCAACTAGTACACAACTAAAGGATCAAACGTGCCTCCTAAGACACCAAACTTCCAAGGAGAAACTTCTTGTAGTTCCCTTTTTGATCTTGATTCACCTCAAATGGATAGCAACACTAACGAATGGAATAAGGCCTTTGAGGGTTATAATGATGGAAAACAAGCACAATCTGAACGCACGAAAAAGGAAGAAAGACCCAGGTTTGAACATAATCCATTTGGGTTAGATAGTGAAGAAGAGATCCCTGAAGATGAATACAAAAAACTCAAAAAGAGTAAACGGATCCACAAGCTATTGGAACGGATAATTGGTGATGATAAAGAAAAATACTTCCTCCATTTAGCATCCTTAGGTGTCAAGCTACCCAAGGATTATAATGTGGACGAACTCAAAGAAAAGGAGGTGCCAAACTCTCACCAAACAACTCAATCTAATGCAAACATAGCTCACCAACCTCAAACAAGAGAAGGACAAACCTAAAACAAAATACTCTTTGGATGCCATTTGTCCATTTCCTTTCGACAAGAGTATCACTATGGTCCCGTTTCCTCCTAATGTGGCAAGGCCAAAGTATGACAAGTACACAGGAGAAACTAATCCACATGACCATGTAAGAGAATTATGTGCTCTCAGCATTGAGTACATGCACAAACCCACATACCTCATGCGACTATTTCTACGAAGTCTAGTAGGTAATGCTATGGAGTGGCTCTCAAAATTGAACCCTAAGGTCAAAACATTCAAGGAGTTGATGCAACAGTTTATTCAACATTACTCCTACAACATCCAACATGATGTAACCATGATGGAACTATGTAATACCAAACAGAAAACTAGAGAATCATTTACACACTTCCTACAAAGATGGAGGAAGATTTTTGCACGATATTCATGGGTCATTCCCGAAATAGAAAAGATGGAAATCTTCATCAATAATCTCATGCCAGAATTGAGCTATGCTCTACAAATGAAAGATTCTCCTAGCTTCGATAGGATGATTTAAAATGCCCTTTGTATTGAGGAAGTCATGGTCAAAAGGGGAGAGATCACCCTTCAAAATGAAAGCAAAGGCAGTAGCTCCAACTCCAAGCCTAAATGGTGGAAACAAAATAAGAATGTTGTTAACGACGGAGTAGTTGATGCCTCTAACATTAATTCTAAACCCGAAGCATTCAATCTGACCAATGGCATGCAAGCAAGCAAAGAGGCTAAAATAACACCTCCCCTTCCCAAAACAAACAATGATAATGACAAGGGACGAACATGGACTTCAAAACCCCAAAGAACATTCACTCCTTTGGGGGAACCTCTTGAGACCGTCTTAAAAACATTGGTGGATAACAAAGTTCTTACGATTCCCGATTCTAAACCATGGGAACCAATGGTCAAACCCAGATGGTGGGATGATAACTCCTATTGTGTCTTCCACAAAAACAAGGGACATAAGACTAATAATTGTCTCAAACTAAAACATTTCATCCAAGACCTCATCAAAGGAGGAAAGATCAAGGTGGATGGACACACTATGAATGAAGATCACACAACATTTAATAAACCCTTTCCTAATTACAATCAAGGGGAAACATCTAAAGGGAAAGGTAATGAGGTAAAATACACCTATTCCAAGAGTGACAATGTGATTAATATGCTCAATATCAAAACTGAATCCTTCAATATGGTCACGATTAAAGGAGCCTCATCCTCCTCAAATGCTGTAACACGGAGCCAAGCACAGGTTACAATCAAGGGACCTCCAACACCAACATCCACATCAAAGGTTCCTATTACAACTATCCCTAAACCAGCAGAAAAACATATGGTCACTATCCCCGGAGTGAAATATGACTTGGTAGACCAATGGCAATGAACTGCTACCAAAATTTCCATCTTCGAGTTGCTCAAGATATCCACTGTGCATAGGGAAATCCTATAACAAGCCCTGCACGCTGCTAACATTCCAAAAGATATCGATATAGACAAGTTCCAAGCGATGGTCAATCATATCTTAGTACCACACTACCTCTCCTTTTCTAAGGAGGACAACAATTCGTTGACCCATCCACACAATCAACCCCTCCATATCGAAGTCCTTATTCATAAATCCTATGTTAGACGCGTATTGATAGATGGAGGTGCAGGATTAAATATCTATACACTAGATCTTGTCAGGAGACTAGGTCTCTCAGAACAAACAATTGACACTAGAAACAAGATCACCATCAAAGCATATGACGAGGAATAAAGATCCTCCAAGGGTCTTATTGCTCTACCTATCAGAGTTGGACGCATTGAAAGGAATGTTATATGTCAAGTTCTAGATCTACCACTGGCCTACAATATTCTACTAGGGAGACCATGGATTCACAAAATGCAAGTTGTACCATCCACTTATCACCAATGCATAAAGTTCCCACATAATGGGATAGAAGTGACGATTCCTGCAGATGCCAACTACACTTGCAATAATATCAAAGCAGGTAGCATGATCCCACACAACAAAGAGGATATGGATGCAGTTGCTCCTAAGACTACCAAGGACATGGTTATGAAGGGTTTTAGAAAAACATTGAAACTTCAAGAAACAGGTATGGGAGAGTACAAGTTGGACCTGAATCCCTCAATGACAGAGCTTCCAATATCACCAAGATCCTATGGAAAACCTTCGTCAACATTCACACCTCTAGCACTCAAAGATCCAGAAGTACACAAGGCAACTAGCATGATAAAGGCATCCACATCTTCTTTAGATAACATAGAAGAACAAGCAGTCTTGGACTGGCTTTACAAAGGAGAACCAGTGGACTCTAAGGTCAAACATGTGAAGATATCCCCAGAGCAGTATGGGAAGGGATATGATTTCCTCAAACAAATGGGTTACAAAGGAAAAGGACCCCTGAATGACACAGGATGAGGGATCATTGAACCCATACCCATGGAGTTCCACCTCAATAGAGATAAAACAGGACTGGGCTTTAATACTCAATCCAACAAACCTACTTCAAAAGAGAGTCCACCTTCTGAAATAGGGAGTGATAAAATAGATGAGATAATATCATAACCATGGCCTTATGAGAGATTACTACATATTGGTACAGAGAATCCTGAATATCAAGAAGAACGCTACATACCTAGTTTTGAGGTACCACAGGATCTTCACACTCCTTTGCTAGAACAACCGCCCATTCAAGAGGTAGGGGACACAATAGCAAAAATCACTCAAGAGGAACCCTAGTCATAAAATTTACATCCTAACTGGGGGCAATTAGTCACAATTACACATGTCCTCGATCTACCTCACTTTGATCTGCAAGCAGCTAACTGAGTCCATCAAATAAACATTACTGAATATTTAAACAGGTCTGATGATGATGTCACGGACTCTCATAACTATGAGTGGGATCAGATATCTATTGCCTCCAAGGATATTGGAATAGATACAATTCACATGTTCATAGCTTCCTCAGCTCCTAGTAAATGACCAAACACTCCTTTCAATGATACTAATCCTCCTAAAGTAGAAGAAGAGTTCCTTCCTCCGATCATTGATAGAGACACTAGTGAATACATAACTCTAGAAGAATTTCATAGGCTACAAGCAAGAAGCCTCCTTTTACAAAGGGATGATGATGAGATATGTACTAACGAGTCGCTAGAGTTTGATCCATGTATAACTGACAATGACCCTTTTAATAACGATCTTACTCTTATTGATCTAAACATCAAAGATATTAATTTAACAGATCGTATCATGTCGGTTAACAATTTTGATGCTAACGTGGTGTTGTCCTTCCCAGAATCTGACTCCCTAAAATTGGTACTTCTAGACCTAATTTATTGGACTGAAACAGATCCTACACCTATCCTTGACTTTTCCAATGACCACTCCCTAGCTTGTTACCTTAATTCTTGTGAAGCTCACCCTTCTTCCACCAATGCAAGGAGGGAGAACATTTCACAGGAGGATATCAAGTTTCTTAGTCACAAAATAAAAAATAAAAAGAAAAATCGGACTGATGGTGAAAACCACTCTGTGGCAGTATCAGATCTCAAAATAGTAAAGAAAAAAGATGTATCCAATGGTGAAAACCTCTCAGAGGCACCAAAGGATGAGACTCTTGATATCCTCCCTGAACACTTTTAGGAAAGATCTTTAGTATTGATTGAACCAACATAGCCAGTGAACTTGGGCACTGTTGAAGATCTTTAGATAGTTCATCTAGCACAATCTTTATCAGAAGAAGAGAAGGTACAGTTCATAGAGTTCCTAAAGGAGAAAAAGATCAACTTTGCCTGGTCCTACACTGATATGCCAGGGCTAGATCCCAATCTCATTATGCACCACTTATCTATAGCTCCCGGGATCAAGCCCGTGAAACAAAAACTTAGAAAAATGCATCCTCATGTTGCATTACTGGTGAAAGAAGAATTAGAAAAATTGTTGAAAGCTGGATTTATTCGAGTCATTGCCTATGCAGCATGGATCTCTAATGTAGTTCCCGTTTCCAAATCTGATAAATCTATTAGGATCTGCACAGACTTCAGAGACCTCAACAAAGCATGTCTAAAGGATGAATTCCCTCTACCAAATATTGACATGACCATAGACCTTACAGCTGGCTTCCAGATGTATTCATTAATGGATGGATTCTCAAGTTATAATCAAATCAAGATCACCCCTGAGGATCAAGAGAAAACCACATTCACATGTGCATGGGGCACATTTTGATGGAACATCATGCCATTTGGGCTAAAGAATACTGGTGCAACATATCAAAGAGCTATGACAACAATATTCCATGACATGATGCACAAGAACATGGAGGACTATGTCGATGACACATTGGCTAAATCCAAAGAAAGAGGTACTCACATTGCTGACCTAAGAAAGATATTGGATCGAATGGAACAGTTCCAACTCAAGCTCAATCCAAAGAAATGTGTCTTTGGGGTCCAATTAGGAAAGCTCCTAGGATTCATAGCCTCAGCAAAGGGAATCGAGGTAGATCCTGCAAAGGTAAAAGTTATTCTAGATATGACTCCTCCATGTAACATCAGTCAAATGAGGACACTACAAGGGAGATTCCAGTCTATCAGGAGATTCATGTCCCAACTTGCAGATAAGACACAACCCTTTACTAAGCTACTACATAAAGGGGTTGCGTTCAAATGGGATGAACACTATGAAGCAAACTTCAGAGAATTGAAGGGGTAGTTGGCTACCCCACCTATTCTTATGGCGCCTATTCATGGAAAACCTTTGCTCCTATACATTTCAGCAACAGCTACATCCCTAGGAGTATTACTGGTGCAAGATGATGACACAAAGAAAGAAAGAGCTATCTACTACATTAGTAGAACTCTAGTTACTTATGAGCTCAATTATAGCATTATTGAGAAGGCATGCTTAGCAGTCATTTTTGCATCACAAAAGTTAAGACACTACATTCTCTCTCATATAGTAAATCTCATTGCTAAGATAGATCCTCTAAAGTATCTTTTGAGAAGAACAGCATTAACAAGACGTTTGACAAAATGGGTCCTAATTCTAAGTGAGTTTGATATTGAGTATGTCAAACGGAGAGCTATCAAAGGATAGGTACTTGTAGATCAATTGGTTGATTCGCCACTCTAGGATGATGAACCATTACTAATTGAATTTCCTGATGAATCAATCATGCATCTAACTGAACATCCATGGAAGATGTACTTTGATGGTTCATTCACTCAACAAGGATCTGGAGCAGGGGTTCTCTTCATAACTCCACAAGGATACAAGATTCCCAAATCTTACAAATTAATATTTTCATGCACCAAAAATATCTCAGAATATGAAGCATTGATAAATGGCCTCAAGCTAGCCATAGAATGGAAGATCATTGAGTTACATGTATATGGTGACTCTCAACTAATTATCAATCAAGTCAATGGGGAGTATCAAACAAAAGATGAAAATTTGATGCCCTACAAACAACTAGTTGATGATCTAAAGAAGTACTTTGCCTTCATCACTTTCCAACAGATACCAAGATCAGAGAACAAAGCTACAGATGCTATGGCTACCTTGGCATCCATGTTACAACTGGAAGAGCATCAATTCCGCTATGATTTCTTGGTGGAAGAAATATCCTATCCTGCCTTTGCTAACCCTGAATACTAGGTAATATGTGCCTTGAATACCCCAAATCAATCTCCATATGCTAGTATCATTGCGTACCTTTCTGACCAAACTATTCCCACCAATCTATCTAGAATGAAAAAAGATCCCTGATTAGGACAGCATCACGTTACGTCCTCATAACTAACAACCTATATCGACATAGTCTTGACGGTACACTTCTTCGGTGTTTAGAACTCGAAGAGTCTGATCTAGCCTTAAAAGATTTCCATGAAGGTGTATGTGGATCACACTCAAACGGATTTTCATTAGCTAAGAAACTGCTCAGAGTAGGCTATTATTGGCCTACCATGGAAAAAGATGCTATTCAATTTTTCAAAGCATGTCTTAAATGCCAGACACATGGAAACCTTATTAATGCTCCTACCAGAGAACTTATACCTTTTATAACACATTGGCCATTTCAGCAATGGGCCTTTGACTTGGTTGGACAAATATATCCCAACTCTTCAAATGGACACAAGTTTATCATTACAGCCACTGAGTATTTCACGAAGTGGGTCAAAGCTGTGCCGCTAATCAAAGCCACTGGCAAATAGGTAGCTATGTTCATTTTGAACTACATTATTTGTAGATACGGGATACCCTCTTCAATTGTGATAGACAATGGGGGCCAATTTAAAAATCAAGACATTGATGACCTCTGTGAACAGTTTCATATCACTCAACATTTCTCCTCAGTCTATTATCCTCAAGGTAATGGACAAGTTGAGGCATCAAACAAAAATATTCTCAAAATTCTACACAGAACTGTAAGCAAGTCTGGCAGAGATTGGCATCTACAACTAAATCTGGCATTATGGGCCTACAGAACAAGCATCCAAACACCAACTGGAGCCGTGCCATTTTCTCTAGTCTATGGCGCTAAAGAAGTATTACCTATTGAGGTTGAAATTCTATCTTTGTAGATATCTTTACAAGGACTGGTTACTGATGAGCAGTACCACATTGATCGGGTAAATTCTCTGGACCTACTAGATGAGCGCATACAGCAAGCGCTTGATCACCTCAAAGTGTATCAAGCAAAAATGTCCAAAGGTTACAACAAAAAGGTCAAACCATGCAAGTTTGAGGTAGGAGATCTCGTCCTCAAGGAGAATCCTAAAAACCAGCCTAAAAAAGGAGCAGAAAGGAAAGTTTTAACCTAACTGGCTGGGACCTTATGTTATCACTGCTACTTTCGAGACTGGAGCTTATCAATTAGCTACACCTGATGGAGATGTTCTCCTTGATCCTATCAACACTCTACATTTGAAGCAGTTCTACGCTTGATATTCAGCAAACAGAGCCTGTACAGCAAAAAGTTCTTGCAAAATACCAAAAACATTCAGAAAATTGATCTTGAAGAAATCCAAAAATAGTGGAAAAATTCCTACAAAATAGGTATCCTTGGTGAAAACTTGGTAAACAGGCACCTTGATACTACAAAAACATTCAAAAAAAGCAAAAATAGCAAAAAAATTGAAAAAGAGAAAAGTGCCTTGGTGAGCACCTGGTAAAACAGGCATCTTGGTAGCAAAAAGAAAGAAAAGATTTTTCTAAGTGGTGAAAACCTGGCAATCAGGCATCACTTGTGTTATGTGCTCCATCTATCAATGTACTACTAATACTAGGCCTTCATAATTTTTCCTGTGCTCATACGCTGAATTCATTTTCCTACATGACTATCTTGTCCTCGCTTGGGATTTGTCTATCTTTACGTCCTAGGAATAAGTCATTCTGCACTGGGGGCATCTTTGTTGGCATAGTCAGTTGCAGTTACAAGGTTTCTCTAGGATGGTTCGCCTCACAGACATAATATTTATTGATACATGCAAAATAATGTCACTTCCCAAAAACAAGGGTGTCTTTTCAAAATATCAGACACGACATTTACATTAATGGAGGTCCTACAAAGCTGTATTGGATCGCAAACATGAAAAAATAATCCTATCAATACACAAACATGGAACACCATAGTGCTTATATTCTAAATTTCTGATCAATGAATCTTTACTGTGTTTGATAGACGAATGAACAAGTACTAATTAACACACAGTTTGCTAATGGTTTGATTATGATTCTTTAAATGTCCTAATGATGTTTTCAACTAGGGGCATCTAAGTAATTATAAATTTTATCTGATTGCTTCTCAATTGATGATTTGTTATGCCTTCTTAGTTTCTCAATGACATTTGTGCAAAGACAAAGAGTCACGAGGATTGGGGGCATAATGTTTTCTTGATTTTCTGTGTATGGTGATTTTTCCACATGATCCTATAAATTTCACCTAACTTGGATGTTTATGGTAAGAGCTGCCACTATGGGTGGATAGCTGCACATATCTCAATCTTTGTTATGTGTAAACTACGGTGAGTTTGACACAATTTCCTTGTCTATTTTCTGATCCAGATTCTCACTAAGGTATACGAATCATAATGTACCCAAGGATATGAATTTTCAAGGTCATTGCAGGTCTAATATCTTGCCTTACTCAGAATCTTGTATATTAAATGGAAGGTGACTAATTTTATCCTGGATTCTATGCCTTGATGCCTAAGTCTATTTCTGACATTTCAATAAAACATAGTATTCATACTTTCATAATATCAGTGGGTATTAGTGATGGTTATACTATCAGATGGCATCCATTCTGAAAAGTGCCCAATGGTGATAAAAATGTTGCAATATTTTCTAATCAGTGACAAAGTCCTAAGAGTCTGCATATAGCTGCATTTAGAGTTTGCACGATGCATTTACCAACAGAAATATCAGTATAAGGAATTTTGAGCTCAAAAATGATTTCTATCTTCTTCTAAATCCAAGTTAATTACATAATCAATGATTACTGAAATCTCTGATCTATCGAGAACAAAATTGAACTCACATTTTCACGTAATAAACTTGGTACTCGTGTGTTTATTTTTACACACACCTTCTTTTCCCACTTCTTCTACTCCACTCTTTCTTGCCCACCCGCTTCCTACAAGTGTTATGTTCTTTTCAACTGAGGGATTTATTTCTTTTTCCTTTGATTTCATTCCCGAGGGGGCATGATCACACTATCATCAAATAATTTTTCCTCAAAATAGCATCAAAATGACTTCGTTATCAAACAAACTAGGGGCATAATAGTTTCCTTGACTAAAGTTGGAACTGTTGGATAGAAAGCTTTGGTTCTCATGAGCTGGATATCTTATTTTTCCTCATTTTAAAATATTTTTATTTAGCTCCTGGCAGCTTCATACTGGCTTTTTGGATGACAACCAAGTTCAGAATCAGTATTATCAATCTTTGGACGACAACCAAGTTCAGAATTGGTATCTTTAAAAATCTTTTATTGATCTTTGGACGAAAACCAAGTTCAAAATCAATTCTATCAGTTTGGTTTGATCAAGTGTGAGACTGATCTCATCAACATTTCATTCAAAAACCAAGAACGGGATTCTCAATCTTTCTGAAGTCAAAATCAAAACTTTCTTTGAATCAATGCGTTGCTCGCACATCAATTCAAAGAGGGGCAAATGTAACCACCTAAATTTGGTCTATTCCAACTATGGACCCTATTTTCCCTAAGTGTGATCATACCCTCGATTATGTCCAAACAACCTTGTTACTATTTGGCATAATTCTTCAAATCTATTTAATGTCCTAAGTGATTTTTATCACTAAATTATATTAACTATTATTGCCATACAATTCAAATCAATTTCGACCAATTAAATCAAACCAAAATCAAACATGGCTATAGTATTTAATTATAAAAGAATTAAATAAATCCCTAAGTCAAATACCCACTTACAATTAACCCATTCCCCTAGCCTATTTAATTTAATTAAAATGGCTATAGTCCCCTAATTATTAAAAAGCAATTTCATTGTTTAAATAATTAATTCCTATATTTCTAAATGAA
>MU226350.1:81612-98587 GCA_018584345.1 Thuja plicata
CATTAAGGAATGCTTAGCAACTCAACCCACTTGAGAAAGTCCACTTTCTCAAGCTTGACTTCCTTAAGGTCCACTTTCTCAAGCCATCCTCTTACACTCTACCTTGCTTCTTTAAGGCTTTCATTAAATGCCTTATTAATGAAGATACCTTAAGCCTATGTCTCTCCTATGCCTTATTAATGTCTTGGGCATTAATGTCTCTTACATCTCCATTAATGAGCCCCTTCACTCATTAATTCACCTTTTCCCCCCCTCTCTCTCTCCCATTCTTCTATAAATAGAAGCCATTTTTTAGAGTAAATAATCCTTCACATTAGATCAAAATTACATTGTTATGCTGTTGGATTACTCTTAGAATCATATTGCACTTCTTATTCCATGCTTTTTCATTGTTAATATTCACATGTTTAGAGCTAGAATGCTTGTTTTTCATCTTTTTAGCTTGTTTTAACTAAAAATCCTTCATGCTAGGTTGTATACGTCACTAATTGTAGCATATTCTGAGGGCTTATATGTTACCAATCACACTCTTCCTAGTTAGCAGGCAATAGGTCGATATTAGGTGGTTTTACATGCTTTTCTAACCATTTTGAACTAATGAAATGACTTATTGAGTGTTTGTGTCTTTTTCATCAGGTACCCAAATACACACGCACAAATACCAAATCTCAAAGAGCAATGCACAAATTGTTTCAGAAAATAAGGATGGATGAAGAGGTATGTCTAGCGACTTATTTAAATGTCTTTGATTCTAAAATGGGGTATGCTCTTAGGGATAAGAACCCTAGAACTCTTACTAATGCTTATAAAATAGCAGTAAATATTGAAAGGAATAGAAGGGTGTCTGGTAGATTAAATAGAAGAGATGATTCAAGGTTTAGCAAGAGTAACCAAAAAGAACCAAAGTATAAAGAATTTAGGGTTCCTCAAAACAATAGGACTTCTTATAATAAAAATTATAATCCACAAAATAGAATGCAAAACCATCCTTATGGAACTCAGTTCAAGGATGGAAAGCCTATTGTTCCACTCAGAAAAGAAAAACTAGATAATAGAACTCCAGATCCTCTACATAAAAATACTGTCCACTTATGCAATGATGATTTCTGGTGTGAGGCTTGTGATGCCCCACACAACCCTGATTTTGTATTGTTTCCTTCAATTTGAAAACAAATGAAGAACAAGGAAATGATGAAGGTGAACAATGTGATCACAATATGACAAATACTTATTCATGTCATGATATAGATTCTGATAGTGAAATTGAAAATCATGATTATTACAGTTCACAAAGAAGGGTAGAAAGTCATCATCAACAGATTTTATCAGATAGTGAAGCAAAGGAAACTGATGACCATATAAGATGTTATGCTCAAAAAAATCAGGATCTTCCACTTATTAGAAAAGCTTTATATGAAGAGATAGCTAGTGGAAGCACCAATGCCCCTTCCACCTCTGAAGTAATTATGGTTGATAACTCACCTCCACCATAGCAGCAGGTAGAACAAGCGAAGGAAGTTACTCCTAGAGTAACTAGATCTAGTATGCAGACAAAAGAGAAGAACGTAGATGAAGAAAAGAAAACTGAGAAGAATAAAGCATGGAAACCTGACATTAAAATGATGGAGAAAAGAGCAATTGAACAAGGAAAATTGGTCTCTATTGATAAATATTATGACAGATATGAAGAAGCAGATAAACTAAAAATTGAAGACATTGTAATAGAACACATGCTTAGTTTCAAGAAGACACTTTTGGAAGTTGAAGGAAGCACACCCTCAGATTTGTATACAAAATTGGAAAGCAGAAAGTGTTTGGCACAAATTGAAGATGATCATATTAGAAATAAAGAGATTGATGACATGGTACCTATGTTATCTGTACAAGAGAGAGATACTATAGACAAATAATTGAAACCCCTGTTGAGGACAAAGACAAGATTACTAAAGATAACGACAAGGAAATATGATGAAGTGAATGAGGAAACTCAAAAGGCACTTGAGAAGATATTGTTGAGAACTACTTTTGTCAAGCCCTAACCTCCTGAGACAGATTTACCTACACAATTGGGA
This sequence comes from Thuja plicata, assembly GCA_018584345.1. NCBI lineage: Eukaryota > Viridiplantae > Streptophyta > Pinopsida > Cupressales > Cupressaceae > Thuja > Thuja plicata. Next base: position 83,685 of record MU226350.1, read on the forward strand.
ATGGATGACAACACAAAAGAGACAAAGACTAATGATGAAGAGAGTAAAGAAGACACTACTGCAGATTTCTATGTTTCTGGTGTGGCAGTAACACTAGACCCCTCACAAGATGAGAAGGACCCTTTTGCAGGAACCATGGAAACTTCTATTGCTGATGAAGCTGAGAAGGAAGAGGAGAATAAGGAAGATGAGCAGAAAGAGGATGAAGGACAAAAGACTGAGCAAAAAGAAGATGATAAGGAAGAGGTAACTTTACCATCTAGCTTATTGTTGGCAAGTAGTAATGTAAATATCGATAACATGGATGAAGATGAACTGGTGAAACTGACATTCACCGTACTGAACAAAGCAAAGGAGAAATCAGTATAGAAAGGAGATAAGAAAATAAAGGTGATTTTAAGAGCTATTGATACTATGAATAAACTGCTTCCAGTACCCCTAGTATTCCAGAACAAAGATGATATTGAGAACTTGAAAGTCACACTTGATGAGTTTGATGACCATTTTGAAAATTTGCTGAAGACTACAGAGGAGAAAGAAGAGAAAATATATGAAGAGAAGAAGTTGATAAAAGTATGCAAGTCCATCTCATGGGACTTAGGAGTTGTGAAAACTTGTCTTATAAATGCAAAGAACTGCATTACACATGGGAGAAAGTTATTTGGTTACAACATGAATCCTATTAGACACATTCAGAATGTTGAAGATATTATTGCCAAGGAAAGGGAAACTTTGAATAGATTAATAGATGGTTGTGAAACATCTTCATAGACCACTACAAAGTTAGACACAGAAGTGACAAAGATATTGGCTAAGATCAGTGTATTGGAGAATGAGAAGGAGAGAGTACTGAATAGATTCAATTTACTGAGGAACGTCATTACTCTGAAGCTATCAATACTTTAGGCACATTTGACAGATTTAGAAAAGACTATAGATTCATTGGCTAAAGGCTTACCCACAGACTTGAAGAATGTTGAAACTACATCTTTTGCATTGAATGGATTGATTCATATAAGTCAGATTTTGTTTAAGACACGGAGCTCTGAAGTGAAGATTTTGGAAGATTCCTTCCAAGACATTCTAAAACTTGTGATCAAGAAGTGATACTTATTTGTATGAACCTTTGTCATTGTTGTTAAAGGGAGAGAAGAGAAGAGAGAAAAAAAAATGAATAAAGAAGAGAATAGAAAAAATATATATATATATACATAAAGCAAAGAAAATGAAAAAGATGAGGAGAAGTGGAGACAGTTTTGTTTTGTTGGAACACTTAGTACCTTTTTTTTGTTATGTGTTTCCATCAATACCGAAGGGAGAGATTGTTGGAAAGTGATCAAATTGGGAAATGTGATACACTTTTTGGTTGTCATTTATGGCAACACATCTAGGTTTAACATCAATTGTTTTGAAGTTAAGTTTTGGTATGTCCAAAATTGACTAAGTACAAAAACAGAGATACAATATTGTTTTGGATATCGAAGACAGAGATCGATGAATTAAGGAATATGAGCTTAGTGGAAGACATTATGAAGTATGTCTGATATACACCTAAGATCGATTCAGTTTTGGATAACTGTACGGAGAGTTATGAGGATTTGAAGACTGACAGACAACAGAGTACAACGACACAGAGAAGTTGGACAACAGCAAAGAATAAGGGAGTATGAATTCCAGGAAATCGAAGACATATTTTTGTTGTTGATAGTCTATACTTTGACTATGTAAGAGCGCTGACTATACATTTAATGTTTACTATGTTAATTGTATTATGTAATGAAGGCCGACTTGACAATGTTTGTAATATTCTTATTGAGAGCCGACTTTGTAAAGTTAAAAGATATATATGTAAGATCTTTTTGGTAAAGATTTAGTGTTGTGAGGAAGTGAAGGATATGTAGAGTAGACATATGAATGACAGAGTAGAGAATGGTAGAGCTATAAAGGAACTATCAAAGCATTTGTGATGCTTGTTTTAATTCATCACTGAGAACCTTTTTGTAATAGAATTACATTGTAAGAGCTGTGAGCTCATTGGACCCTAACATGGTGTTGTGAACCTTTAGCAGGGTTTTTATTCCTTTAACAAGGAAATGTACTATGTAATATTCAACTCCTAACAGGGCTAGGTCTCCTTATAGGGACATTATAATTTAGTGCATGCTTGTGGGTATCATCCCCACTGGGGTTTTCCCTTGGCCAATGTTTCCTCGTAAATAAATCATGGTGTTATGAGTTTTGTGTTATTTGTTTATGTTCTTTCCTTTACTACAATTGTATGGTTAATGTTCAAGTGGTTAAAGAATTTAATTAACTATTATAATATCGATTCACCCCCCCCTCAGTATTATCCAATCTTAACAGAGTCTATCCTTACACTCCAACCGAAAATAGAGGTATGACAACTATAATTTGATGGGTATTGCATGAACCATGGTGTAGGAATAGGGATAGTACTCATCACTCCAAACAATGATGCAATTCCCAAATCTTCCAGACTCAACTTCCCATGCACAAACAACATAGCCAAATACGAAGTACTAGTTATCAGAGTAAAGACAATAATTCAATGTAGAATCAACAACCTTAAGATCTATGAAGATTCGCAGTTGGTCATTAGCCAAGTCAACAATGACTATATGACAAAAGATGAGAAGCTAATACCATACAGAGAACAGATGGACAGGTTGCACACTAAGTTCCAATACATCTTTTTTGAGAAAATACCAAGAGCTCAAAATAAAGTTGCAGATGTGATGGCTACCATAACATCCTTAATTGATATGCCAGGAAATGAAACCAGATTCCAGTTTCTAGTGGAGTAGCTCATCATGCCATCACATCAAGCACCAATCACATAATCAACATGTTTCCTTGTTGGTCCTGAAACCCCCTGGTATCATGACGTGTATAATTACCTCCAAATTAGTGTCTTACCTTCCAACTTGTCTCAGAAATAGAAAAATTCCCTCCTCTACCAAGCTTCTAAGTATACCATTCTCACAATTACTCTATATAGACGAAGTCTAGATGGAATGCTATTATGATGTCTCACTTCCACAGCATCCCAGAGATCTATGTACGAGGTAAATGAATGAATTGTTAGAGTAATTATCTGTTTACACTTATTAATTAGATCACTTTGATTTAATTAATTAAGTTATTTATTACTCTAGTTTACTTAAGCTATCTCTTAGGTGCATTATAATTAATATTTATATTAATTATTAATGTGCAACCTAGCTTTTCTAGTTATAGGTTAAACTTTGTAATTCTTTCTTCATTAATTCAAATTACAATTTAGCTCTCACTTCTTGAGTAACTTTTGAGTTCTTCTCCTTCCCTCTTCCTGCTTCTTTCTTGTTATAGGTTTCTTGCATACAGGTGTTCTTTGGGTTCTGTGGATTTGACTCTCAAATCCTACATGGTATCAGAGCTTCCCTGCTGCTACCTGGTCTAAAGGTTTTTGAAGCCATGATTTAAAGAATAAAACCACAGATTCTCTATGGTTTTTTTTTCAATCTTGAGGAGGCACTTTTTTCTGGAGCACTTTGAGTGAAAACGGACGCCACCATCACGCTCAGAAGTCTCAGGAAAGTTAAAATATATATAAAGTTTGCATTTTTTGGCCACAGTGACCTCTAGGAAAAATTTTCTCCCTCCTAGGTCATACAACATGCAAAACAAGAAAAACAAAATTCAAAAATCTCAATTTTTGAGCCCGTTTAGGGCTTTTTACGGGCGCTGCTGCCGCGCAGCCACCGCACCACCGCGGCCTGGCCCACGCTTGGCCCACACCGGCACACCACCTACACCACCCAGCTGCCACCACCTTTGGCCCACCACCTGCAGTGCTACCTGACCGCCACTTCCATCGGTCTGCCACCAGCAGCACCGCCCGACTGCCACTAGTGATGTCAGCCGTCGGGAAGTGATGTCACTTTTTGACCGTCCTAGTTTTTCTAGCAGTTTTTCAAATATTCCAGTGACCAGAAATTTTTTTCGGTGAGACGGGCTCATGACGTGCAGACGACCGTCAAAATTTTCTCCGGCAGCTACGAGGGTCATTTAACCGTCAAATTTTTTGTCATGACTGGTTTTTTCTAGAGAGCTCATTTTTGAAGGAGCAGTTGGTTTTTCGGTCGTAACTTGTGCATACAGTGTCCATTTTTAGAAAACAAAATATTATTGGAAAGGTGTTTCCAAGCTGAACATGATGATATTTGTCTCATCATTTGATTTGACCATTTGAGCTCTTGTTTTTAGCATTCAAGTAGAGGCTTCATTTTCCTCTATCTCTGCATCTGGCGTCTAGGTTTTCTTCTCATTTTTTGTTCTTTCTATCCTTGTTTATTTGTTGTATGCAGAATAGATTTATACATTGTGGGGGGGGTGCATTTTCTTTCTGTACTTTAATTTAGAAATGACCCTTCTACTTCCCTCTACTTCTTCTCTCAATGTTGGACCCCTCTGTGGCCTGGCTGACACCACACAATTATCAGACCTGGAAAGCACACATGACTAGACTACTCATGTCACGTGGCTTATGGTCATGTTTAGATGAGAACCAACCTGTTCTACAACGTCCATTTGAGGTCCTTCAACATAGAAAAAAAATAGATGAAGCCATGGGTTTGATTACACTGCACTTTTTAGACAACCTCCTATTTCATCTGGATGGTTTGACCACTCCTCGCGCCTATTGGGGAAATTTTGCGGATTTGTTTGGCATAATGAATGCATTCAGGGCACTTCAGCTTGATGTAGAGTTGACATCCTTGTCTCATGATAGTTTTCCCACCATTAAGGACTTCTTGATGAAGTTTAATGCTCTCCGATTACTTTTACAGGGATGTTGGAAGAACAAATTAGATGATGAGTGTATCTTACTGATACTCTCAAAGCTTCGTGGAGAGTTCTAGATTTTCTCCTCCACTTTCTATTCCACTATGGATGCCTTCATTCCTAGGCATAATATGCTTTCCTTTGTGGCCTTCTGTGATCGGTTGACTCGAGAGAAGTCAAAGATTCGACAGTTGAATGATGCTTCAGGTTCTATGAGCCATGCCTTGGTTTCTCACCCATCTCCACAAAAACTAGAGTAGAAACAGGTATCATCATCCATAGAATCTTGGAAGGATTCTCCTTCCCAACATTCCTCTGGCCCACCTCTTTCACTTAAGGGGAAATCAAAGACAAACAAACTCAAGTGTACTTATTGCAATAAGTTAAATCCTAATGAGTCTTAGTGCTTTCACAAGAAGGTAGATGGATATGCCCAACAAATTGCTGATTTGACAACTCTTCTTCATAAGAGAAACATTGATATTCCTTCTTCCTCTTCTCACTGGTCTTCTTCATCATCATCTTAGGAAGATGGGTCAGACAACGGAAAGGGTCATGCCTTATGTGCATCTGTTGTAGCTCCCTCTTCTAGGTGGTTACTGGATTCTGATGCTTCACATCATATGGCATCTTCTCAGAGTTCCTTCTCATATTTTGTGACCTCTCCTACCCCACACATCTTGATAGGGAATGACATTGTTATTCTTGTGTGTGGTCAGGGTTCTATTGACATCGATGGTGGTTCATTCCATGATGTACTATGTGTTTCATCCTTGTCATTGAACCTTCTCTCCATTTATTAGATTACTCACAGCGGGATAGAGAAGACAGTTGAGTTCACTGCAGATTTTGTACACATCAAAGATAGTGTGACTGGCCACATTTTTGCTACAAGGACAGTTGATCATGCCACCCACCTATACTCCTCCCATTTTGGTCCTATTATGGTTTTTTCTTATAGGGCCTCTAAAATGCTTGAATACTTGATTAACTCTATGACTCTCAATGCCTTTAAAATTTTGACTCAAGTAAGAGAAAACTCTAATTGATGAGGTATTTTGATAACACTGGGGATACCTATTATCACCTTCTTCTTTTTTGAGATCCACTGACTCAGGCAGGTTTTACCTCTGATTGATTACTGACTTGACAGTATCTTTAGAGTGGACTTTTAATTATGTGCTAAATGCTCTACTCTTATATGGATAAATAGATAACAGTGTAGATAACTATGATTACTCTGAGGAAAAGTTTAACAATCTAGTTCATTATCTTGATGATGACAGACAACAACATAATAAGGAATTTCATCCTTTTTTCATTTTATAATTCATATGAATTTAGGAGGAATAACCTACTTGAATTTCTCTCTAAGAAGTCAACAAACTCAAATTGTAAATTATGTGAGTACAATCGATTTCAAATATATGCTCTTTGTGTAAGTGTAATTGATTTTGAATAGTTTGAAATATTTGGATGATGATGGATCACTTGACAAGTTCTAGACCAGTGCCTATCCTTGGGCTATAGAGTCAAAAGATATAAATCCACATAAATAAATAAATAAGAATACTATAGGATTCCTTACAACCTACATACAACTCAAGTAAAATGCCTTACAAATTACCCTGTCATTCCCACAATGTTGTATCAAATCCTCAATCACTATTGTACTCTCTGAAACTACTCACAAAATTTAATTCTCCCCTAGGAAGAAACTTGCAAATAATTAGATAGCTACCTTATAGTCAATATGTTTAACATGCCTTACAAATTAAACATAAAAGAGTACACATAATAAGAAAAGAGACAACAATGATATAGAATAAAGTTGTACTATATTTATTCATAAATTTCTGCTTCAATACATATAAAGGCTAAAAGCTCAAAAAACACAGACTAAAATCTAGAAGTCTGGCTTGCAATTATATTTTCATCCTCTCAAAAACTATTACATTTGATCTATTTATAGGTCTAAACCATCTTGGAATCCTTAAGGAAAGGATGCAACAAGCTTCAGATGGTTTAAGAAACCTAACCCTAAAAAGAAGAAAAAATAAGAGAAAAGTGACCCAAGTGGTGAAAAGACAAAAGTAGAGGATAAAATCTGATCTGCTCCTTGTCTTTATATGATCCTTGACTCCTTTGATTTGTGTACTCCTAGGATAGTTTCTGATATTCTTTAATGATGACTAACCTATCTGTTCTCCAAGAAACTGTGTGTCAGATCCTAAAACATTCTTTTGTTCATCAAAAAAGTCAATTATGGCAGTATTCTTCTTTTCTATCTTTATATGGAGTTTGGCACCTTTGTCTGATTATGTTCAGGATAGCATCAAATGTTTGCATAGAGACCAAGTGACTACCATTACAGAATAACCTAAACTTGTCTTTTGTGATTGATAACCTTCCTATGCTCTTAGATCAGGTGTCAAGTGTCCCCTTTTTCACTCTTCATCCAAGACATCAACATATGTTGCAACAACCTTCTTTTTCTCTGGCTTCATCTTCAAGTCCCATGCTGCCACATCATCTTCTATAGGACAATTAAAGCTCTGAATGCTTTGTAGTTGTTCCTTTTGCCTCTCCCATCTGACATTAGTTATACCGTTAACATCCATTATGAATTTATCGATGTCAGTCTCTATCTTGAAAGCTTCATCTAAAATCTTATTAAGCTTTCCATATCTAAATTTGAATCTAAAATAAATGCCTCTTTATTAGGCAGCATGCTATCAAATTCACTTTTCCAAATCTCTAAGGTTTTCATATAATCATCTTCTCCTTTGATTGGAGGAATAAACTGGTTAAAAATTGATCCCAACAGGCTGATATTTGCCTCAATCTGATTTAGCTTTCCTTTGAAGAAAGGTAAAGCAACATTTATTTTCTCAATCTCATCCCCCACTTCTATCACAATCTCTGGTAGATCTGACCTATGTGGTTGTAAATAAGCCAACTTTTCAAATAGTTGTACCCTGCTTGACCAAGTTGTGAAATAAAGATTCAAAATGGAGATGTACCCTATCACTTCAGCATGTAAAGGAGATAATTTTTTGTATGGATTTAAGATTATATCAGTTTTATCTTGTAGGATATCAATCCTATGCTGAAGTATATTTAATAATACATTTATAGCAATCTCATTATCCATTTTGGCTATGTCCTCTGTCTTTTCTTCTTCCTCTATCTCAATTTTTTCCTCTGTATGCGGAGGCTACTCTGAGGGTACATATACAACTTCTGGCTTTTCAAGAAATTGTTTGGTTAGTTCAGCAATTACCCTATCTTGTTCATTAATCTTGATTTGGCAGAATTCTCTATCCTTAGCCAGAGCACTAGCCTCCTCTATCAGGATACCACATTTCTCAGACAATTGCTTTGTCTTATCTTCATTCAAAAGTGCCCAGTGTGTCATTATTTGAGAAATCTCCAGATCACCTATGTTTTGAACTGTCCATACCATTTGGTTCCCCACCATATTCTCTTGAATATTTAACAATTGAGGCTTCTGGTCCCTAGGACATAAACTCCACATGGAAAATGCTTGGGAATTTGGACTATATCTTAATCCTTTGATCATATCACCAATCTGGATCTCAGTTGTCAACTTTAAGTCTGATTGCTTTCTTATTTGGTCTATTATGAATGTTGAGGCTAGATCCCAGCCTTCAGTAAGCAACATTCTACTGCCCAAGACTAATTTACTGGCTTCTTCAAGAGTAATATCCTCATTTTTAGGATCATATGTTTGTAGAGCCAAAAGGGCCTCATTTGTCACTGCTTCCTCACCAGCTAATTTCAACTTCTTTTTTACCTATTTCTGCTTTAAGACATTTGAGGAAATCTTTAAATCAATTTTTATGAAATTGTCATCTTTTAAAAATTGGTGCTAATAGATCAATCTCTCATCAATAGATGTTCTCAGAGGCAACTCTATGTCCTCTTCCACTTCTTGCTGCAGTTTTTCCCCTTTTCTTATTTCTTTCCTTAAATTATGATCATAGGCCCTTTTACCAGGAATAAGGGCATTTACTCTATCTTTTTTCCTTTCTCTTCTCTCATAAGTTTGAGCATGAAAAAATTGACCAAGATCAATCTTCTGCCTCTTTAGGACATGCTCATATGTGCTCTCCAGCTCTGTTTCCTTGGTCAAATAAATGGTGATCATTTCACCTACTGTTATTGCTTGTTCACTGCCTTGTGGGGGGCTGATCCATTGGAGGTAGGCCTTGATTTGAGTATCCTCCATCACTATCCTCTTCATACTCTGAATCAGAGTGTTCAGGCTCTTCTTTCCCTTTTCCTTTCACATCTGGGTGATTCTCCAATTGTTCACCCAAGGTGTGATGATTGTCAAACATAGCCTCAATTCTATAAAAATAAGGCAAATTAGGGAAGAAACCCCCAAATGCCACTCCTCTTCTCTTCACTTGTTTTTCCAAACCCAATAGTTCCTGGATTTTATCTCTTCTTAGCTTTACTTCTCCTTCATCAATGATATTTATTGTAGTATCTTCCTCCACACATTCACCATGCAGATAAGTTTTAGGAATGGTAGGAGCAATGAGTTTCTTAGCTCTTGCAATAAAACCTTCTATATCAATATACCTATATAGGGCAACTCCCATCTTGTAATCATTCAGCCAGTTGATCACTAAGTCAAGGGCCTTCTTGCCAACTATAAATTGATATATTTTAAACTATCTAGGGGTAAATTTCCCCTTCCTATGAGGTGTAAGGTGTTCCTTATTGGTTAATATAAGCTGCCATATGAATTCCATTGCAGCAATTCTGGTTGGTACATGATATGGTAAGATATGAGGAGGAAGAGAACATCCATAGACTCTAATCATTGTAAAATTACTCTCTAAATAGAAATCACCTCAGTTTGGTCTCCCTCCCATTTGTCTACATAATCACAGGGTCTTAGCAATTGTAACACTTTTATTGGAAGCCTAGTCTTATTCACACCTAGACTTTGCATTAATGGGTAAACTACCCAATTCTCAAATCCGTAGAAGTCACAGTCTTTGGCAGTGAAGTTCCAAATTTTAATCCAAAATTGGATAGGGTTAGGCTAGTTGTAATATAACTACTGAGGGTTCAAATTTGTCAAGTCCATGATATTATAGTTGAAATACAACAATAGATGCATCAGAATTGAATAATGCAGGAATTTAGGATCCTTCTCCTTCTTTTGAATGGAAACAAATCCCTCATGCATCCTATTGATGATATACTAAATGTAATCATAGCTGGTGCTGGAATGTACATCCTGCAAGTCCAAGACCATCATAAGAATACCAGCACCAATTCTCATAGCTCCTCCATCCTTTCCCAACACTCTCTGTAGGGAATATGCAATGTATTTCATATAGAAATTTAAATCCTTGTAACAATAAGGTGCAGTTCCTAGTATAAAGTTAATATGGTCTTTGACCTCACTAAGGATGTGCCTTTTTATTTGAAGCCTAACCACTCAGACTATAACCTATACCTTTCCTCCTGTCTAGTGAGGTCTATCTTTGTGGACATTGTGTTGTATAAGCCAAAAACTTGCATGAAAGAATTTCTATTCAAGGCTAACAATAGAGTACCGTCATTCTTCTTAATTGTTTTGGTTAATGGGTCATAGTGGTGTGCTAGTCCTAGGAATAAGTATACATCTACAAAGACGTCGGGGACTAACAACCTAGCCAATCTACAAGTCCAAGGGTTTGAAACAGGCATAGCCTTATCATAGTTTTTATAAAAATAATTGAAAAGAGAAAAACCTGTGGACCCTGGAGTTTTCGCATCCCTTATGTCTATATATGCATCTAATAGAATATCTGCATTCACCTTCTTGTTTTGAGTGGAACCAGGTAGCAGCTTCAGGAACTCATTAGAAAATTTTCTCTTTCCTTTGACATCTTCATCAACATCATCACTTCTCCCACTGGTGGAGGCTACACTAACTGCTTTGCTCATTTTGTTCAATTCTGTGCTGCTCCACACCCTTTCTTACCGATATTTAGACAAACCTATTCCCAGAAACCCTATTCTTTTCCAGAGCACACAAAAAACAATTCAAAAGCATTGAATTCCTGGAACAATCACTTTAAATTCAATAAAAACTTCACTAAGATCACTCCTTGAATTCAACACTTCCTCTCTTAGACATAGAAAATTTAGCAAATTTCCCGCTCTGGAATTCTATGAATGCAAAGTAACTGCAAATGACTGTAATATACTCCTTCTATGGTAATAATTCACAAAGTACAAAGCTCATAATTGAAAAATTGGTCACTTCCTCCTTCAAGTTTGCATACTACATCATTAATGCAAATCCTAGCCGTAGGCTCTGAGTGTGACAGGAAATTAGATTCAAATGAGTGAATTCACAGTAAAAACCCTTATAAAATTTGAACAAAATCACCTTTGATATGATTGGCTCTTTTTTAGACATTTTAGCTACTTTTCCCACTTAGTCATTAATTCTTTACATTCCTATTGGCAGATATTTTGGCAATGTCATGTCAGCAACCACCTTTACCCTTTTTATGCCTTAACTGTCATTTTCCTTATCTGGCAACCACGCGACTGTGCATTGTCTCCTTATCGCTGAACAAATCTCTTAACCTTAGTTTCTTTTTGAGATCTGGCGACATCCTATTTCTAACTCATCACTTATCCTGATCTGATTTGGAGACCGTGCGACTGTTGAAAATCGAAGTTGCCAGACACTTTGCCTTAGCCCATGATCAGTTCTGCGACACCGTGACCTCAACCTTTTATCTCCATGTCACCACTAAAAATTTAAATGGTAAATATTACTTGGAGACTTTGCGATTAAGAGAAATCGCTAAGTCTCATGACTTTTAAAGGAATATACATTTCTCTCAGAGACAACTCAAATAAGGTGAATCACTAAGTCTCAAAATAAAATGGAATATTTGTTCAGTATTAAGAGACTAGGCGACTAATCTTAAAAATCACATAACTTATTTCATGGCTTAAGCTTCCAAAAAGGTAACTCAAAAATATAAACCTGATTAACATTTCTAGGGTTTTTGACATTTTCGCACACAATAAGACTTAAGACATAGGGTTTTTACTACTCCACTAGATTTTGACCTAAAAACATGTAACTTTCTAAGGGATTTTGCAATTTCAGACATGATTTCAGCATTTGGGCAACTCTCAGTCATGAGAACATCAAAGTTTTTTAGGTAAACACTCAAACTGAAAATACAACCAACAGTGGCTCTATCTGAGGATGGTTAAACATAGTTTATGGCAAAGAATTTCAGAATCTCTGGTTGTAGACCACATCAAAAAATGAGGGCAAAGCCGACTAACCTATTACAGAAGGGAAACACACAACTGAAGGAAAATATTTACAATATGATACATACTTACTTGTACATGAAATTTGATCCTTAATTGAAAAAGGGTTTGAGAAATTTCCCATGCACAGGCAACTCAAAATCTTCTCCATTCATATTCTTCAGCAGATAGGAATCTTTTCCATTGTTTTGTGAGATAATAAAAGGTCCAAGCCATAAAGACTCAAATTGTTTGTGTTTTCCTTTATCTTCTGCTCTTACATTCCACTGAAGAACTAGGTCATCCGGTTGGAATTTTCTTTCAGTATCCCTTCTATCAAACAGGTATTTCATTTTCTGTTGTAACTTAATATTTTCTTTTCTGCTATTTCTTCTTGTTTCATCTAATTTTGTCAACTGGATCATTCTATTTTGCATAGTGTCAGAAATATCTAACTTTTCTTCTTGCATAAACTGATATATAGGTAACAAATTATTAATAGACATTCTTGACTATACACCATATACCAACTCCAATGGAGACTTTCTTGTTTCTCTCTTAACTTTTATTCTGTCTGCCCAGAGTGCTAGCTTCAACTTAGTATTCCATGCTCTCTTATTCTTTTCAAGAGTCTTCTTTAATATCTTTAAAATATGTTTATTACTAGATTTAGCTTGTCCATTTGCCTGTGGATGATATGGAGATGAATATGATATTGTAATTCCATATTTCTCATAGAAATCTGTTATTTCTTTTGATCTAAAACACATGGAATTATCCATTACTAATTTCAAAGGTACACCAAATTTGGTCATAATATTTTCCATTATAAATTCAGTGACTACCTTGCTTGTTGTCTTTTTTGTAGGAATGGCTTCAATCCATTTGGTAAAATAATCTGTGGCTACAAGTATCCAACTGTGTCCTCCACTAGACGTCTTTTCAAATTCACCAATAAAATCAATTCCCCACATAGTAAAAGGGGCTTCAGTACTTACTAGGTTTAACAACAGGGCTCCTAAAAATTTGAACTTACTTGAGAACCTTTGACAAGGCTCACATTTTCTGATGTATGCATATGTATCTTTGAATAAACTGGGCCAATAGTACCCAGCCCTTAAAATCTTGTGGGCAGTAGTCTTGGTAGAAAAATGACCTCCACACTCTCCTACATGCATCTCATTTAAGACTTTCTCAGATTGACTTTTATCTAAACATAACAACAATACACCACTTTTGTCTTTCCAATACAGATCTCCTTTGATTAAGGTGTATTTTTGGGCTTGCAATCTAATTCTTCTCTTCCTATTATCAGTCATAACACTAGGACACTTGGCATTTTTTAGGAAGTACACAATATAAGTATAAAACGGTTGTCTTTCTATACTTGTAACAGTTTGATCATGTGTCTCTGTATCATTTACTTGCACCAAATCCAAGTTTTCCTCTGTCATGAGTTTTTCCAAACCTTGACCTCTTATTAATTTTGTAATATGGATTTCAAGATTGAATTCCTGTATTCTATTTATCCATTTACATCTCTTACCAGTAACTTCTGACTGTGTAATAATATCTTTCACTACTGAGTGAGGAACATATGCTTACACCTTGGCACAGAACAGATATGGCCTAAAAGATTTTACAACTTTAACTAAAGCATAAGCCTACTTCTCCATCATCTCATAATTAAGTATTGCAGCCTAGAGAGACTTACTATAAAAGGCTATTGGATGTTCATATTCTTGTTCATCCTTTTGTAGTAAAACAACAGTAATTGTATGATAAGATGCAAATGAAAATAGAGAAAAGGGCTTACTATAATCTGGAGATTTTAGAACAGGAGCCTCTTGCACTGCCTTCTTTATTTTCTCAAATGCCATTTGAGCCTCTTTATTCCAATCAAATTTTGCATCTTTCTTTAGCAACTTTATAATAGGTTTGACAATCTCTGCAAAGTTTGCTATAAACCTCCTAACAAAATTAATCTTTCCTAAGAAAGATTGAACTCCTTTTAAATTTTTTGGAGCAATGACCTTCTGGATTGCTTCTATTCTCTCAGGGTCTATTCTCACTCCATCCTTTGACACTATGTGTCCCAACAAATTTCCTTCTTGTACTGCAAAATGACATTTTTTAGGATTTAATGAAACACCATATTCTAGAGCTTTATTGAAAAATTTTCCTAGGTGTTCACAGTGATTCTCAGCCTTTTTAGAATATGCAATTAAATCATCTTGATAAATGACCATGAATAAATCAATAAATTCCTTAAAGTCAACATCCATGGCCCTTTGAAAATTTGCTCCTGCATTTATCAATCCAAATGATATCCTGACATAAACATAGGCTCCCCAAGGAGTAGTAAATGCAGTTTTGTATTGCTCAGATTCTTTCACCAAAACTTGGTTGCAGCCAGAAAAACCATCCATCATTGACAAAAGCTCACAACCAGTTACCCTATGTAACATTTCTTCCATGTTAGGTAAGGAATAATTATCTTTTAACGAAGCAATGTTTAAATTTTTGAAATCCACACACAGTTTGATATCACCATTCTTCTTTCTGACTGGTACCAGATTTGATACCCAAGTTGAGTGTCTGATTGGATGAATTATCCCAGCATCCTTTAACTTCATCAATTCTTGCTGCATCTTAGGAGCCAACAAGGGGTTAATAGGCCTCTATTTTTTCCTAAATGGTTTCACATCTGATTTTAGTGGGATTTCATGTTGAAAAAGGTCCTCTCT
>MU226350.1:101674-120105 GCA_018584345.1 Thuja plicata
ATATATATATATATGTCTTCCAATGTGTCATACTTATAGTGTATGTAAGCCCTAATATCTTCTATGTTCAGTACACCATGTGGGGTCTGTGAAAATTCTCCTTCTGGATCCTCTTCACATGACTTATAAGGATGTTTCTTGAATTTGTATCTAGGATGATCAACAACATCAAAAATCATAGGTGCACCCCTAGCTTAGATAATGTAGAATACCTTTCACACATGGAAATCTAAGTTTGTGCTTCGATTGATCACGCACAGAAGGTGTAGAAATGTTTGAATACTTCTTCTCTCTGATCTCCTCAGCTCGCTCCTTGTCAAATGATAGAAAAATTGATCATAACACAGTGCTTTATACAAGTTAGGTTATGACTTTTCTTTTTCACTCCAAACTATCTGGTCAGTTGCTGAATCTCACGATCAAAATATACAAGTCGACTGATGATGCGCTCTTAGATGTAGGATCCATAATGTCGACTCAACATATTTCCAAGCTCGCATGAGCTCACTACATGATTTGTGGGGCAGGATAAATTCTGATGTGTTGCATTTGATGCTCTCGTAAGGCCATGATCGGCCAATTAGGTCAATTCTATCTTACTACCTTTAGGCGAAGATCTAGTAGCATCTACTGACTCTCCCTAAACTGATGTCTCACTAGTTTCTTTAATCTTCCAGATCTTGCCACTATTTTTGTCTTCTGCTTCAAAAAAAATTCAAAATCATACTTCACATCTGCAATATGCTTGTCGATATCATTTCCATTCTTTTTTGAATTCATAGGAGGTGGTGTTCTTCTGTTATCTACTCCATTATACCTGCAAAACTTTGCTATATGTCCTGGATTATTGTATTTGTAACATGTAGGAGGTCTTATTTCTTGATTGACTTGTAACTTATAGTACTTCGCAATGTGTCCAATGTTATTACATTTGTAGCTTGTAGGTTTCATTGTAGGTTCTCTTCCATTGTATTTTCTATATCCAGATTGATTAGGTCTTCTGCATTCAATATTCTTGTGTCCATATCTATTACAGTTAAAACAATAACCAAAAAAAGTTCTAAAAGGGGCATTACCTCTGCAATCTTTCTTCATGTGTCCAAATCTGTTGCAACCAAAGCATCTACCTCTAAAAGGTCTAATCTGCTCTTTAGGTTCTTCAATAGATGATTTCTCAGCATCAATCTTCTCTACTAATTTCTCTTCCTGATTCTTTGAACATTCAGCTTCATTGAAGCCAATACCAATCATGTCACCTTTAGGTTTCTACTTTTCTAACTGTTCATCAATCAAGTCACTGCTGGTGTGAAGTTTCTGAATATGTTTCTTTGCTTCATTAAGTTTTCCTTTCACAATCTAATTTTATTTCTCCAGTTCCAAGTATTTGTTCTTGTATCTGTCAGCTTCATCTTTCATTTGATTCAATGCATTGTTCAAGGTTTCTTCAGCTTTCTTCTTAGCATCCTCCTGTATCTGCATTTCTTTAGCTATATTCTTGTTCTCAAGATTCAGAGTCTCAATCTCTTCTTTCAGTTGCTTCACCTCATCTGAATTGTCCTCATCTGAATCTTCTTTTATCTGAACCACAAGATCTTCTCTTTGACTTCTGAAAATTTCAAGCTGTTCTTTCATTTTCTTTATGAATTTCTCAGCTCTTCAGAGGTTGAACTTCAATTCTCCATTTTCTGCTTTAGCATTATCAAGGTCTTCAAGTGCAGCTTCAAATTTCTCTTGCAAACCATTCAAATCCATTCTGATCTCCCTCAAGCTGTTAGGATTTCTCTCCAAGAGCCAAAATATTTTGATACCAATTGTTAGGATTGGATAATACTAATAGGGGGGTGAATCAATATTATAATAGTTAATTAAATTCTTCAACCACTTGAACATTAACTGTACAATTGCAGTAAAGGAAAGAACATAAACAAATAACACAGAACTCATAACACCATGATTTGTTTACAAGGAAACACTGGCCAAGGGAAAACCCCAGTGGGGATGATACCCACAAGCATGCACTAAAGTATAATGTCCCTGTAAGGAGACCTAGCCCTATTAGGAGCTGAATATTACATAGTACATTTCCTTGTTAAAGCAATAACAACCATGTTAAATGTTCACAACACCCTGTTAGGGGCCAATGAGCTTAAAACTCTTACAATGTAATTTTGTTACAAAAAGGTCCTCAGTGATGAATGAAAACAAGCATCACAAATGCTTTGATAGTTCCTTTATAGATCTGTCATTCTTTGCTTTGTCATTCGCATGTCTGCTCTGCATATCCTTCACTTCCTCACAACACTAAATCTTTACCAAAAAGATCTTACATGTATATCTTTTAACTTTACAAAGTAGGCTCCCAATAAGAATATTACAAACATTGTCAATTCGGTCTTCATTACATAATACAATTAATATAGTAAACATTAAATGTATAGTTGGCGCTCTTGCATATTCAAAGTATAGACTATCAAACACAAAAATATGTCTTCAATTTCCTAAAGTCCAAGTCATACACCCTTAGTCTTCGCTGATGTCCAACTGCTTTGTATCGCTGTACACTATTGTCTGTCAGTCTTCAAATCCTCATAACTCCTCGTACAGTTATCCAAAACCAAATTTATCTTAGGTGTATATCAAACATACTTCATAATGTCTTCTACTAAGATCGCGTGCCTTAAGTCATCGATCTTTGTCTTCGATATCCAAAACAATATTGTATCTCTATTTCTGTACTTAGTCAATTTTGGACATACCACAACTTAACTTCAAAACAATCAATCTTAAACCTAGATGTCATAAATGACAACCAAAAAGTGTATCACATTTCCCAATTTGATCACTTGCCAACAGACTCATTTGAAAAGATAGATAGGATAGGTTGATGATCCTGAATAGGTGCCTCTACTAGTTGATCTGCAATCACTTTCCCTTTGATGGATTTTTTGTCTATGTATTCTATGTTGAATTCCCTTAGGATCATTACCCACTTTTCAATTCATCTAGTGAGTGTTGCTTTTCTTAGTAGATACTTTAAAGGATCAATATGTGTTATCAACTTTGTTTGGTGACTCAACATGTAATGCCTCAACTTTTGGGAAGCAAAGACAACTGCAAGGCATGATTTTTCAATTAGCGTATAGTTGAGCTCATAGCCTACCAATGTTCTGCGTAGATATTAGATATCTCTTTATTTTCCTGTGTCATCATGTTGTGATAAGAGTACGCCTAATTTTGATTTGATTGTTGAGATATATAGAAGCAATGGCCTACCTTAGACTGGTGGCACCAATATGAGAGACTTGAGTAAATAGTCCTTGAATATTTGGAATGCTTATTCACATTGTTCTGTCCATATCAATTGTATGTCCTTGTGTAGTAGATATTGGAATGGGTGGGTCTTGTTTTCTAGTTGGGCTATGAAGCACTTGATAGATTGGAGCCTGCCTTGTAACCCCCTTAGTTGCCTTACGTTGGTTAGTGGTGGCATGGCCAATATTTCTTTGACTTTCTCTGGGTCTACGTCAATGCCTCTATGTGACACTATGAATCCCAATAACTTCCCTATTGTGACCCTGAATGCACATTTCTTTGGTTTTAAAATAGACCTTGTATTTCTACATTTTGTCAAAGATGGGTCCCAATACTTGTAGATGTTCCTTCCTAAGCATTGACTTGGCAAGTATGTCTTCAACATAGTCCTCCATTGTCTTGTGGATGAGATCATGAAAGATGGTTTTCATGGCCCTTTGATATGTTGCTCCAACATTTTTTAGACCAAATGGCATGACGTTCCAATAGTAGGTGCCCATGCACATGTAAAAGTTGTTTTGTGTTGGTCCTCTGGTGTGATCCTTATCTGATTATACCTTGAAAATCCATCCATGAGTGATAGCATCTAATGTCCTACTATTAGGTCTACTATCATATCGATGTTAGGCAAAGGAAAGTCATCCTTGGGACAATCTTTGTTAAGATCTCTAAAGTTTGTGAAAATTTGAATTTGACCACTGTGCTTGGTAATTGGTACCAGATTAGATATCTAGTTTGTGTATGGGATCGGTCTTATGAACTTAGCATCTAGGAGATTTTTAAATTCTTCCTTGACTAGTAATGCAACATGGGGATGCATCTTTCTCAGCTTCTGTTTGACAGGTTTGGCATTGGGTAGCAATGAGAGATGATGTAGCACAAGCTCTGGATCTAATCCTGGCATGTTTGAGTAGGGCCATGCAAAATTGATCTTCCTTTCCTTGAAGAAACTGATGAATTATTCTCACTCCTTGGGGGTGAGTGATTTTGCTAATTAGATGTTCTTTGGGTTCTTGTCATCACCCAAGTTGACTTCTTTGATTCTTCTGCTAATAATGCTGACTTTTCCTCTGTCAAGGGGAGGAGTTCCTACCTTCCATCTTCTAGTGCCTCAGTGAGGTTTTCACTAGAATATACGTCTTGTTTTTTCTTTTTATCATTTTTTGTGCTAGTAAGCACCTTTTGGTTTTCACTTACTAACGATTCTTTTTTCTTTTTCAATTTTTTTTTATGACTGGAAAGAGGAGCTTCCGCCTCAAAGTATGCTGATCTATCAAGGTCAATGGAGAAACCTTCTTTATGGTCTCCTGATGGCATTCCCTCTCTAAGTCCCATGAAGTCTGTGATAGCCTAATCATTCTTGAAGGTATCCATATCAGGTGGTCCTAGTTGATCCCACTCTATCAGTTTTGGGTGTAGAAGAAATAGGCCCTCGTGGTGGGTTGATTCTCTTTGGTTGAATGGGACAACGGATATCGTTCCAAAAAACCTAGACTATGATTTGGATGCACTACCTAATGAATTTCTATCAATATGTTTATCAATACAGGGTTGATCGTCTATGGTTAATTGGTTGAAAAAATTGTCAAGTTGTATGGTGGTGGTTGACCAAGTGGAATAGTCTTGGATTGATGGCTTGGAGTCATGAATTGATCTCCACTCGTACTCGTGGGAGTCAATTTCTCTAGAATTCTCATTGGATGTCTCACTTCCCTCGTTATTGTGGATTTCTTGGTTGAGGGTTAATCGGGATTGAGAGGTTCCCACTTTGGCTATCAACAACTATTGAAGTATGTTGTTGATTAAGATGTGTTCCAAGTTTTCCCCTGGTGTTACTCTGTTATTTATTCTTGATTAAATTGTATGTCTTGGGTGATAGGACTGGTTCTTTCTTTCCCATAGCCTAACCCTCTCTTGTTTCTTTGGGTTGGTGGGAGAGACAATACCATTAAACCTTATTGTCTTTCCCCTAGACCAATTGTACCATCATACCCAAACCTTTGCAACATTGCATAGCCAGTTCCATAGGTTGATATGGGTAGGGGTTGTTGAAGTGTCTCTTATGGATCTTGATACAACCATGTATTTATGTCTATATCAAATGGGTTCTCTTATGCAATGTCTCCCCATCTGACAAAGGTTGTGGGTGGACACCTAAATAGAACATTTTTTGGGGTTTCTGTTGTAATAGATGGTTATGGCATGCCATATGTTCTTGGGCTCTGAGGCATGTTTGTGATAGTGAAAGCTTCCTCGTAGCTATATTTACCACATCCCTTGTTAGTAATGGATATTTTTCCTACTCTTCTAATGATATCTTTGGTAATTGAATTTGATGCGGATGGGATACTTGCCTCTTGGTTTGAGGGAACCTGGTTGTCAGTACTAGTTTGAACTGCATTATAGTATTAGAATGGATTTGGATCTCCCTCAATAATGATTTCTTCCCCCTAGTGTGGGAACTTGATGCACTGATGATATGTGGAGAGTACAGCTTGCATCTCATGTATCCATGGTCTCCCTAGTAACATGGTGTATCCCAACTCTAGGTCTAGGATCTAGAAGGGAGTGTTCTTGACAACTGGACCAATCCAGATAGGTAGAATGATAATACCTTTGGAAGATCTTTACTCTTCATCATAGGCTCTGATATTGATCCTTATTGTGACATCAATACTAGATTCTGAGTAGCCTAATTGCTTGATTAACTTTAAAGTACAAATGTTTAATCCAGTCTCACCATCAATAAGGACTCTACAGATTACACTTTTGTGGACTTGGACAAGAATGTATAAGTGATCATTATGCAAGCATTTGTGCAAGGGCACGTCACGGTCTATGAATGTTGCATGTTTATTGGCTTCTATATGGTTAACCATCATTAGGAAGCTCTTAGGGGTTATGTCCATTGGGACAACTACTTTCTGAAAGGCTTGGTCAAGTGCTTGTTTATGTTGTGGAGATATGTGCAAGAGGTCAAGTATGGAGATTTGGGTAGGCGTGTTCTTTAGCTGATCCACTAGGCTTGTCTATGGATCTGAGGTTGCATGAGGGTTGACTGGTGTAGCAGATGAGGAAGGTTCTCCTTGCAAGACAGCTCTTGTACGATGCGTAGTTACAACACATTTGTTACCTTGGTCTCTAATAGTGATGGCATCCACATGACTATCTGAAGGATTTAGGCAATTGATAGTGTTATCACTGTTGGAATAAGTGTAGTTGACCTATTTTGACTATCCACCAGACCTAGAGGTTTTCCCTTTATTGTGATCATGGAATGTGTCATTGAATATTGTATGATTAGTGGTTCCTTTCATTTGGGTTTTGGTTATGTTGATGACCCCTATGTCAATCAGATCTTGGATGGCGTGTTTCAATCGATAACAGTTGGGTGTCTTTTGTCCCTTCACTCAATAAAACTCGCAGAAGTCATTATCACTATACCACTTTGGTTTAATTGCACTGTGTTCATATTCCCTGATTTCTGGGAGAGTGATATTATTGGATTGTATCATCTTTCCTAAAAAAGATTCTATCGACTCTCCTAATGGTGTAAAATCTCATTTTGGGAGCTGAAACTGTGGTTGGCGTTGAGCCTGTGGTTGGCTGTTTGACACAGCTGTCGCTTGGATATTGGGTAGTTGAGTTTGAGTTTATGCTTGTGGAGTGGGTACCATGGGTTGTTGGTTAGTCATAGGTGCACCTTGAAATGACACTTTGGGTTGGGCATAGTTGACCTTTTTCACATCAATGACACCATCATTGGTGACATTTTTTTTTTATTCCACCACTTAACTTTGTCCGTTGTAGTCTTGTTTGTATGGGTAGGATCTACAAGGACACCTCTTTTAACCAAGTTCTTCTCACAATGAACTCCTTGTTCGATGAGTTGTTTAAAGTTCTGAGCCAACTACAATTCTATTGTAAATGGCATGTTTGGAATCAGATTGTCAACGAACATGACTATTAGGTCTTTCTTGGGTACATCATACGTGATTCTAATTGCAGTATTCCTCCATCTTTGTAAGAATTTTACAAAAGACTCCATCTTTTTGTTTGATATCACAAAGGTCCTTGATGTTGACCTTGCTCTCGATGTTATTATGGAAGTGAGCGATGAACTTTTTGGCCAAATCACCCCAAGACAAAATGCCATGAGGTAAATGTGAGAACCATTCCATTGCTAGTCTGACTAAGCTTTGTGGGAATAGTCACATTAAGTATGTCTCATCATGTGCGACTTTGATGCAACTAGCAAATAATTCTTGAATATGCTTAATAGGGTTGGTATTGCCCCTACATTTGTCAAATTTTGGTACCGAGAAGTGAGTTGGGAATGGACACATGTGAAGAGAGTTATGAAAGGGGTATGGGTATAAATTATCTATGGTGTAGGATTTAGTTTGTCCTTGATTTTTCATATCCATCATTTGGGTTTGAAGGTTCTGCACTTGTTGGATCAGCATGTCTATTTGAGACTGAGGATGATTTGTGAAATTGTACCTCTATGTCTCTTGAGTAGAAACATAGGACCTCATCCTTGGGACTTGATATTGATTTCCCAACACATGATTCTGATATGGGGGAACGTGAGTGGCCCAAGGTTGATCCTGATGTGTTTTTTATTGGGTTTGGGGTTGTTATTGTTACAGAAGCAGGGATTGTTGCTGGTGGGTTTGGGGTTGTTGTTGTTGTTGAAGCTGGGATTATTGTTGTTGGGGTTGAGGTTGTTGTTATTGTTGAACCTAGGATTGTTGTTGCTGGGGTTAGGATTGTTGTTGTTGTTGAAGCTAGGTTTGATGCTACTGGGGTTGGGATTGTTGCTGCTGGAGCTGGGATTGTTGTTGTTGGGGTTGAGTTTGTTGATGGGTGAGAAAAGGCATAACCTTGGTTGGGCATTGACTGAAAGTCATACCTACAAAGATGGATCCCTGTGGGAATGATGTGTTGACCCAAAGGCTAGTAGGGATTGACTGTAGTAGCGGCATGGTTGCAAAAAGGTTGTTTCTTGTTGGTGGGATTGAGGGCATAGCATGAGAGCTTGATTGGCCAGGCCATAAGGTGGAGGGTTGAGGCATACTAGTCACCATGGGTGCACTTAGTTGGGATCTTATCATGCTTTGTGTGGAAGACATGCTTGCTTGGTTTACAGAATTGATTTTATTGGACATAGTCTGTGTTGTTATTGTTGTTGTCAAGGATGGGAAGATTTGAGATACCATAGGTTCTATTTGAGAGGGTAGAGTAGTGTTTTGACCTGCGAGAGGGTTTTCGGGTCATATGGTTGACACATAATTGAATTCAGCAAGGAGTTTGACTCCCTTCTTTATCAACATGGCTAAGAAACATTTGGGGTTCCTCTCTACAATAGTGTCAACCACTTGTGCAGAAGAGGCGTCTTGCTCTATATCTTTGAGCTCATCCTCTGTGATATTTTAGAACAAAGCTGACCCACAGGGATTCTCAATGAATAGAGAAGGACTGGTATTTGTGAAAGGATTGTCCTCTTTCTCTATTTCCCAAGTGGGGAATCTGTTGGTCTATGACTCGTCAGGTTGATTTTTAACCTTCAACCTTGTGTAAGGCCCTCCATAAGGTGTTTGAGACATAGTGTGGTCCATATTTTGTGACTAACACAAGTGATATAAAGCAAACAAAAAAGGATAACCTTTCTAGGAAAGTTTGAGTTACGTTTGGACAAGGGTAATTCTAAGGACAGATGTTGATTTATCTTGATCTCAAAGTTTTGATGATGTAAGAATAAGATTTGTCAACCTTTTCTTAGGACAATGTCACTGATAGAGATAATGATGATGTTTGAGATAATGGGATTAAGATATTTCAAGTCTAAACTTTTGAACTAACAATGCTTGGACAATAATCATGCTTTAAAAGAAGGGATGATCTTCAATGTTTATAGATTCACAAAATTTTCTTCACATTTATCTAGGATAGACACTGGTCTTTGACACAATATGGAGAGTATTTTCAAGGTTTTAGGTCAAAACAGGTGTTTAAAAAGTATCTGATCAATTGCGGCAAAACTCCACCGATTGTGGTAAAGTGACTGGTCGATTGTGGTAATCTATCACCGATTACAGTAATAAATAGGTTATTTGCAGTAATAAAAAGGACAATTGTGGCAAACTTTTGTCAATTGCGGAAAAATGGAAACAGTCTCAAAAAGACTAAAAAATAGGCCCCACTATGTGACAATTTTGATTTTTTGGAACAAGGCTTCTATTTTGAAAGACAGTTGATGTTGCCAACCCTAGACTTTAACACATTTGACTCATTTTGATAGTTTTTGATATTTGTTTTGCGTTTTGGAAACTTATCAAAGAACAAAAATAATAGAAAATGTGTTTTGAAGAATGAAGACTAACATGTGTATATTCTACAAGTTTTTCAAGTTGCAATGTTATCATGAGGTCTCAACAATGAACAGTCAGATTAATCTAAGTCAATGGCTTCAAAATACAATATTATAGGCCCAATGCTTGAATGTTCGTTAGCTCACACAACGATTGTCACACTACTAGGACACGAAGGTCCATGACGTAGGCACCCGTATTTTTGTCATTGCCAGATATTGTTGTCGTATAGTGAAGATCTCTTTCACTACACAAATATTTTGGAACACATATGTTGGGAATCTTGGGGGGAAATTCTACAACCCCTTACACTATAATAAGGTATTTGTTCAGAGGTAAACCAATTGGATTCTAATTAATAGGTTCTAGTAGGGTCTGTGGCATCCATCCAATCAGTTTGCACGTGTGTGACTCACTTAAGAGCCTATTTGACCACGATGGATCCTTAGAGATATTCATCCAATCTAGACTATCATCAACACACCTCGCCCAAGCTTGGCTAGATATAAAATAGAACTTTGGTTCGCCTCTTGTTTATATACGGATCAGAAGGATTACCGGCTTAAGTTCATTCTCTAAGGAAGAAGCGCATTCCCCAGACTAACCTTTATAAAAAGTATAAAAGTGTTTAATCTAACAGATATTTTGCAAGTGCACAAATGATGCAAGACACAAGTTTAATCACTTAAACCCTAAATTTGAAATGTGAACTAAGCTACTCACCCATACAAGCAGAATATTCAATTTTAGAGCCCAAAAGTAGGTGATGATTGCTTATTCGATTTTAGAGCACCAAGTTTGAATTGTTGTTTTCCTTTGTTCAATTCTTAACCTCCATGTCAATTTTAAGCACCAAATTTGAAAATGTGAGGTTCAAGATGTTTGGCATACATTGTTCGTTTTAAGCACCAAAATTGACAAATGAGTGATTTTTATGTTGCTTTGTTAGATCTGTTTCCATGCCACAAGCTGAAATGACAAGTTAGTACCAAAAAGCGTCTAATCAAGAATTGAAGAATAACCAGCAACTCCCAGATTATTAAGAGCACTAAGGCTAATTGTGACTTTGTACTTAGCTATAAATCACTTGATAGAATCAGATATTTGTTGTAAGCCTCGGTTTGATTTTCCTTTGCTATGGCTAAGATGGCTCTTTGTTGCGTGCGATAATTGATGGTCCTTATTATGGCAGCTCTCAGTGATCTAGCACCCAGGGTGCGTCTGATTATCCTCTTGGCCATTAGTCATTTTCTCAATCCTGCACAGAAATCAAGAAAGAACACACAAAAAGAAAAGTTTTCAAAGATCTTTCTTTTTTTGAAAATATTTCTTAGAAAAAATTAAAAAACAGAGAATAAAGTCCTTGTATAATTTCAAGACCTTTCCAAAAATGTAAATTTTTTGATAAGAAATGTTGATTTGTGTCCAGAATTAATTTTTTAGGAAATATCATAAAATAATTATAAAAAATAGTAAAAAATTTAGAAAAATCTGAATTTTGGATTGTAGTTTTCTTATGTAAAAATATACCTGCAAAAAAAAATTAGACCATAATTCCTTAATTTGTGCCCTAGGCACCATTTTATAATAAAAAATATAGTTTTAAAAGATCTATTGTTTTTACAAACTAATTTCACAAAAATTAAAATCACAGAGAATAAACTCCCTCTATAATTTCAATACCTTTCTAAAAATATAATTTTCTTGAAAAGAAACTCTGATTTGTGCCCAGAAATTATTTTTTATGAAATATCATAGAAAATTTATAAAAAATAAATTAAAAAACTCAGAAAAATCTTAATTTTTGTTTGGGGCCTCCTTAGATCAGTGTCAACATGCAAAACAAATTTCATAAAATATTCCATGCAGTTTGAAAGATATGACCAAATTTCACGCAGGCGATAAGTTCACGTCAGGTTCACCAAAATGTACGCAATGGGATCGAATTCATGCAACACTCAACAAAGAGGGTTAGTAGCACCGATTTGAAATGGGGAAAATCGAATAGAAATAGCTACCAAAAACAAAATTGTGAATCAATAAAATGTACAAGAAGATAAGAGAAAACAAATGAATGCAAACCCAATTGCTTGAAGCTTCTATTGTCTCTCTCTACTCCTGAAATTTTGTTTTTGATGCTCAATATTGGTGTGGGCAGCGTCTATGACTTGGGAGCGTCGAGAATTTGATAATTGAATATGTGTGTGTGATCGCAAGATGGCTTGAATGCTAGAACCAATCTGACAGAGTAATAGTGCATGTGAGCTTGAAATCCTGGATGTATGATCGCAAGAAGGCTTGATGCTTGAACCAATCTGACATATTAATGGCACACATAAGATTGAAATCCTGGATCTATGATCGCAAGAAGACTTAATGCTTGAACCAATTTGATAGAGTTATGGTGCACGTAAGCTTGAAATCCTGGATCCTTCAAATGGTTATCAAGGGTTTGTTATATAGGATTTGAGAATGAGATGAATGGTTGAGATCAATCCCAAAGATAGGAAGATGAACAGTTGAGATCAAAGGGAACTAGAGAAGCCATCAGTAAACTCCACCTCTTCAACTAGGAGAGAGGAGATAGAGTTTGGTTAACTGAAGAGCTAATTTTGAGTTACCTTTTAGAACTTAAGAGGTGGGTGGACTTACCCATGTGAACTGGAGAGATGGGTGGAGTTACCCATGTGAACTGGAGAAATGGGAAGAGTAACCCATGTGATCTGATTAAGGATTATCTCTTTGAACA
Source organism: Thuja plicata (assembly GCA_018584345.1). Taxonomy (NCBI): domain Eukaryota; kingdom Viridiplantae; phylum Streptophyta; class Pinopsida; order Cupressales; family Cupressaceae; genus Thuja; species Thuja plicata. The sequence goes on from MU226350.1 coordinate 114,110, forward strand.
TAACAGATTATTTAATTCATTTATGTAATTTAAAGTTTTCAACATGTGAGATAATTAATTCTTTTTTATTTAGAATTGCTTTATTGAATGAAATTAAATTAATTAAAATTAATTTAATTGGAAGAATTTAATTAGTAAGTTTAAATATTTCAATTTAAACTATAGAAAATTGAATTTAATTAACTAATTAATAATAATTAATCAATTAAGGTTAATTAATTAAATAAAATTAATTATTTAATTAATTTAGGTAATTTGATTAGATGATTTGGGGAATAAATTTAGAAGAAAATAGATGATTAATTAACGATTAAAAAACCATTAATTAATAGATGAAAATTAGTGTTTTAATGTCAAGTCACAAGTCTATCCATTTTAGGGTGTCCACACATTGATACAACATATTATGAATAAATATATCAGTGTTATCAAAAGACCGAGCTATAGAATTTCTCAAAATCTTAGATACACAACTATATATCAAAATTTTAAGTGTCATTAGTGTATAAGTTTAACACATGGTACTTGATGACATCTACATTCCAATCCCTCCATTCGGAAGGCACAAGAAAAAAATAAGTTTATAGGTTGACAAAAAGATTATGAATGTATAAGTAACTAAACGAACCAAAGAACATGACTAGCCAATGCATAGTTAAGTTTACTGTCATAAAAGATATGGGCTAATCAAATGCACACCTCAATCTTCTATATCTATCATATATGTATCCAACTGCACTTACAATCCACATACAAAACCAATTTTATTGGCTCAAACAAATAAAGCAGAAAACTATAATGAATGTATTAAATGTAACCGTAATGAATATGGAGAACCGTGCAGTTGAAGACATTACATTTTGTTATTACTATATGCAAGGAAAAACATGATAAACACCATCGGTTTATACTACACCGACAGACAAGGCACAACACTACCCGACGCCAAGGTTACCGATATTGCCAAGTACAAAGCATCCCGATGTAGCACTATTCAGTGTTACCTGATGACAAAAAGGATAAAAGAACCTGACGAGTAACCAACAGTACAACCCGATGAAACAGACAAGAGTGGAACCCGACAGAAGGGAACCCGGTGAACAATTCAAAGAAGGAACTCCAACAAACTTTCAGTTCACACCGAGAATCAAGAACCCACAGTAAGTTACATCCCGCAAAAAGTGGATCTAACTTTCCACGTCAGATAAATCACTGAAGTTTTATATTTAGCTTCTTGATTTGTTTTAAATCCATTACGTGAAGGAAAAGAAATGTAATTATTATTTTTTTTATCAATTTAATTCATTTAAAACATGCAAACTAAAGGATCAAGGTCAAGTTGTATACCTTGGACCTAGAGTTAACATTGTAATGCGTGATTCTAAAATAGGTCAATTAACTTGTATAAATAGATGCTCAATCAATTATGAACATGTTGTTCGATGATGATTGTAGCCACTGAGAGAATCTAAGGATTAGACAAGAGAATTAATGTCGTAGCACAAACAAAGATCAAATCATTTTTCAAGAACAACAAACCAAGGCTACCGACAAGCAGGAAAAGGTATTAATCAATCAATATAGGTGATATTCATATACTGTAAGCTTTAATGGATCTGGAATCAGAAATTATAGATTTCATATAGTTAGGTCAAACATATTGTACACATTCTAATAAGTGGGGTACACTTAAGAAATCCTTTCAAGGAAGGTGGATTTAACAGTCCTATTGTAAATCTCTTAACCGAGTGCACACTACATCAGTGTTGCTAAATCTCTTAACAGAGTAGATTCTAACAGGTCTCCACATTAATACTCCTAACAAGGTAGATCATCAAAAGTGATCAAATTGTAAACCTTAACCGGCTCCCTTCCATTCTGCAGATAGTGAAGTTTTGTGGGTGTCATCCCCACTACAGTTTTTACTTCCTAACAAGAGTTTTTTGTGATATCATATCTTGTGTTATGTTTCTATTACTTTCATGAATGTTTCATACAATTAAGATTATGAATTAATACTACATGCATAAGAAAGAACATCAAATTTGGTCGGTTATACAATAAATATTTATTGCTAATGAAGAAAGGTGAAATGTGTTAAAAAATTTAGAGCTACTGATTCACCCCTCCCCTCTCAGTACTACTTCCCATTAATCCCAACAATTGGTATCAGAGTTGAGTCTCTTCTTGGAAAGCTTAAAGGATTAAGAGAAAAGATCATACAATGGAGAAGTACAAACTTGATAAAAAAAAAATTAGAATAAAAAACTTGAAATTCAGATGTTCTATGAACAGTATAAAGAAGCTAGAATCAACATGAGACAGTTGCCAGATGAAAGAAAGAATATGGCATCTCACAATAATGAAATAGATTATCATGAGGAAGAGATACCAAATTTATTTGAGTCTTCAGGATCAAATACAAGCAAGGCATCAGATACATCACAAGAAAGCATCACAAGTCTAACCGAAATTAATATACATCTCGTTGGACAAGTCAAATTTCTGTAAATCGGTCAAGAGACACGGATGGTAAGGATGATTGATGTCATGAACAATACTAGGCAAGCTGAACAAGAAATAACACTAGCTATTGATGATAGAAGAAAGATCACAGATAAGCTACAAGAAAAAGAGTCTGAGATACAAATACTTATAGAGAATCACCATGAGGTTACAAATCAGATTATTCTTATGAGTCAAGAAGAAAACAGAATGAATATGAAACTCATTAAAAGAATACAGATTATCGGTGATCTAAGAGAAGAGAATGAAAAACTAAAGCATGAGGTTAGAATTCAACAACAGCATAATGACATGATTAAGAGAGCTAAAGAGAGTACACAAAGGATGGATGAATTCTTGAATGCACAAAGAAGACCCAACACCAACACTAGACTAGGGTACATCGAGCATGGAGAGTCATCAAATGAGGCCAATCCAAAAGATGCCTACATCAATCCTAGACCTAAGAAGCTGACATGAAATCACTGTAGAAAGCAAGGCCACACCTCAAATGTTTGTAGGAGCAAAGAAAAAGGTATTCCTAAATCCACATTTACATTCATAGGACATTGTTAGAATTGTTGCAAGAAAGGACATAAAGCATATGAATGTAAATCAAAGGTGAAAGAACCAAAGAAGGAAACCTATATGGAAAAGTATTGTCCCACTTGCAAAATGCATGGGCACACATCTCTTGAATGCTTGAAGAAAATTGAAGCACAAAAACTCAAAAATGAAGAAAATACATATAAACTGAGTAGAGTCGGTAATTTTTATGTTTGGGATTACAATACATGGATAAATTGCACACCATGTGGTAGATATGGTCACATTATTGAAAACTACTTGAGAACATGGACCAAAAGGTCTAGATGCTGGACCAACCCCAGAATGGCATGTTTACACTGTCATAAGGTTGGACATCTAAAGAAGGATTGTAGAGATCGAATAACAAAAACCACCACTTTTGTAAATGGTAACACCATTGAAGACATCAAGAAAATGAGAAAGCAAATGTGGAGTAAAGCTTCAACCATTGAGAAAGATGGACCAAGCAATGCAGTAGGTGACACCTCATCCCATGGATCTGGTGACATCACCACCCCCGCCTAAAAGGTGAACAAGTATGGAACTACACTAAACCAAGTCATATTTTGCATCAGTTCCATTATACAAATTGATAAATATTCAAAATCTGCATGGATAAAGATGCATATTATATTACTTGTTACAATTCTAAGAAAATAACCTCGTCGATAAACACATACCGAAAATCATCAGTGAACATAAAAGGATGATTTTTCCACACTTGCCGAGAATCATCGGTCAACACATAAAAAGGCTAAGTCGCTAATGTAACCCAACACCCGTCGGTAAGGAAGCAAAGTTAAATTGTTGTCTTGACACTACACCGAGATCCATCAGTGAAAGCAACAATCTTAATAGCTATCTCGAGCATCATGTCAACACTAAGAATGTTATTTGACATTCTTCCTGACAAACTTTGTCTTCATGACCCAATGAGTTGTGGAGCATTTATGACAGACATAGGGCAAAAGTCTATAAATACTAAATGGAAGCACTTCATTTTTCACATGTAAATTGAGAAAACAAAGCAGAGAAAAAAATAGATCGAAAAGAGAGTATTTTGCAGAGCACCCTTGAGTCGATCCAACACACTCCAAATCGTTCACTCACAAGCTACACGTATCAAAGTAAGTACCAAGCATACTGAAGGACTCTGTTATTATTTTGAAAAGGCCCTAAATTTGAACACAATGGCAACCACTTCAAGAACAGTAAAATTGAAGAGTGATAAAAAGAATTTCGTTAAGTTGATCAAGAATAGCACTTGTGTGGAACCTAAATACCAGATATGCCCAGAGATTGCATCGCAGCCTGATGATTCTGGCACATTTTCAAAAATTCCACCTAAGGTTTTTTTGATAGAAGATGTTAGATCGTATATTCACTGCAAGATCGTTGATATTGGTGATCTAGAGATAGATCAAGCTTATAAGAAGCTATGTGATGAACAAGGGAACCTAAAGGAAGAACATAAGCACTTGCAAGTAAAATGGATAAAAAATGCCCTATATTTCTTGAGGGTTTTCAAAATTGACTAGATTAGGTTGGTACTAAGAAGAATGAATGATCAGAAGCTATGGTTGGTGTTAGGGATTTTTCTTGTATGAATCACAGTGCTTGAAATGACTACTTGAACACCATGCCTTCTAATACTGATTCAGAGACAAGAAAATCCTAATTGCTAAGGACTGGATAAGGTCCTTCTCCGTTTTTGAGTTCCACATATACTCAGGCAGGTTTTACCTTTTATGATGGTTGTTTACACAGTATGTATTGATGTGGACACTGATTTGCTATGTACCTTTGTTAAACCAACTGATAAATCACCTTACAAGTGACCAAGCATAATCAGATACAAGATTCAACCATACAAACCATAATCTTAAATATAGCAAAAACCAATGATACAAGGATTTTCATCCTTCTTCCTTTTATTGTAGGAGGGATAACCTAATGATTCACTCTCCAAGGAATCACTCTAATGGACACAGTCCTGCTGACATAGGTCCTTACTGAGTTTAGTTTATTTATTCTTAGTAACAAAGTGTTTTGATTGAATTGGTTTTGATATTTTGGAATAACTTAGACAAAGATAGATTATCAGACTATTTTCTGGACCAGTGCCTATCCTTTGGGCTATAGAGTCAAATAAGCTAAGATCTCATAGAAACAAAATACAGTAAGCTGCCTTAAAACCCACATGCAATTCAAATAAGTTGCCTTACAAGTTACCCTGTCACCTCAAAACTATTGTATCAAATCTTTAAACAAAGCAGTATGCTCCCTGAAACTACTCACAAAACTTAGTTCTTTCCTTAAAAGAAACTTTCAACTAATCAGATAGTTACCTAATAACCAAAATGCTTCAGAATATCTTGTAAACTTAACATAAAAGAGCATACACAGAGAATAAAGAGACAGCAATGGAAGAGAGTAAAATTGCACCGTATATTATTTATATGATCCAACTTTTCATACATGAAAGATTATACAACTTCAAAAGATAGACAGAAGTTCAGAACATCTGAATTATGCAATATATTATCTCTTTTCGAAAATGTTCCAACATCAAAGACCATTTTCTATTATAACTCTTTTGCTATATATAGGTTTTTGACCATCTTGGAATCCCTTAAGGATGCAACAAGCTTTGGATGGTCATAGAAAACCTAACCCTAAAGTTACAAGAGAGACAAAAAGAAAAAGAGAGAAGAAGCGGTGAAAGGACTAAGTCAAAAAGATAGAAACAGATATTTCTTGTTCTTCTCCCGATCTGGCGACTGCAATCAGATTTGTAGATGGTAGCTGGTAGTATTTATGTTGAGTCTGGATAGTTGTGCTCACCTACTCACCTACATTCTCCTTTTGTAATAACTGTCCCTCTTGTCTTGAACAGTGCAATG
>MU226350.1:136086-154627 GCA_018584345.1 Thuja plicata
TGTACTTCTCCAACCATTGACCCACTTCATCAATGGCATTCTTGCCAATTGTAAAGTTGGAAATTTTGAACTGCCTAGGGGTTATAGTCCCCTTTTTGTGTGGTGCAAAGTGCTTATTATCTGTTAACAATAACTGCCATATGAATTTCATTGTAGCCACTCTTGCAGGCACATGATATGGTAATAAATGAGGTGGGTGAATACACCCATATACTCTGATAATGGTATAATTCTCCTCCAAGAAGAAATCACCCCAATTATATTTTCCAGGCCAATTATCTGTATAATCACAGGGCCTGAGCAATTGTATAATCTTCAAAGGGACTCTAGTTCTGCTTGTACCCAAACTCTGTATAATTGGATACACAATCCAATTCTGAAAAGCACAATAGTCACACTCCCTAGAAGTGTAATTCCAAACCCTCACCCAAAATTGCATAGGATTTTGTGCTGTTTGATAGAATCTCTTAGGAGTTAAATTATTAACATCCATGATTACAAAATTGAAGTACAAAAGGAGATGCATTAGAACTGAGTAATGCAAAAATTTAGGTTCTTTCTCCTTTAGATTCTTTAGTCTTTTCTGGGTTGCAATGAAACCCTCATGCATTTCATCTATGATGTGCTGAATATAGTCATAGCTAGTGCTTGAATGCACCTCTTGCAAGTCTAGTACCATCATTAAGATGCCAGCATTGATTTTCTCTGCATCTCCATCTATCCCTAGCACTCTACATAGGGCATAGGAGATATACTTATTGTAGAAGTGTAGATCCTTATAATAATATGGATTTGGCTCAGCCATTGGATCTAAGTATTTTCTCACTTCTTTTAACATGTGTTTCTGCAATAAGCCTTTTGCAATAGCAAGCTTTGAGCTGTACCTCTTCTCCTTCTTTGTCATGTCAACCTTATTAGACATGGTGCTAAATAAGCCAAAGGCTTGCATGAATGAATTCCTATTTAATATTAGCAGGGCAGTGCCATCATCCCTTTTGATGGTCTTTGTCAAAATATCATAGTGATTGGCTAAGTCTAAGAATAGGTCTACATCTAGGAAGACATCAGGAACAAGCAACCTAGCCAAACCACATGTCCAAGGGTTTGATACTGGGATGGGTTTATCAGAATTTTTATAGAAATAAGTGAAAAGGGAGAAACCTTTTGTGCCTGGAGTCACAGCATCTTGAATGTCCTTATACTCATCAAGGAGAACATTAGCATTGGCCTTCTTATTCTGTATTGAACCAGGCAAAAGACGTAGAAACTCATCAGAGAAACTTGCCTTTCCTTTCTGTTCCTCTTCACTCCCTCCACTTGTTGAAGCAACACTCATAGCCCCACTCATATTTGCAATACTCTGAATCTCCTTTTCCTTACTGATATTGAAACAAATCTATCTCAGAGATTTCTGACCATCCTGTGCACAATTTCCTAAAATTTAGAACTCTTTGACGAACTTTGGAAATACTGCAAACTGAGCAAGATACCTCTTCTTTCTTAAAACTTAGCAACTTGAGCTTTGAAAACTGAAAGAATGGTGAATGTAAATGAATGCACCATCAACTCCTTATATCCATCATTCAGAGTACACAGCTCATAATTCAGAAACATCAGTTCTGTCATTAATTCGACATGCTGTGAACTTGAATAAAAACCTAGCCATAGTTTCTGAGCTTGACAGGAAATCAAATTTTCAAAAATGAATCCTCAGAACAATTATATAACATTTAAAAGAGCTGACATGTCACACTATGATTCATTATCTGTCTTACATCTCAGCTACTCTTTTTGCACAGTGATCAAAATACAAGCCTGTGATTGGTTGCCGAGCGATTCATACTGTCACATCGAAAAAACTGCCGCCGCTTTTAGATTTTGCGATCAGGCGACTGCGCGACTGCATTAAGTCTCTTTGTCACGGGCTTCTGTCACTAACCCATGGTTTCATCTCAAAACATGGCGAAAATGCATTTTCCTACCTTTAGCTGACCCAAGTTACGATCTAGCGATCACGTGACCCAACTGAAATCAAAGTCGCACACAGTTAAGACTAACTCATCATTCTTGCTGAGACCTTGTGACTAACTATCTTACTTAACCTTTACGGTTATCTCCTTGTCGCCTAATGTTTTTATTTCATGTCAAGATTATGTGACCACACCTAGTCGCCCGATCGCGAAATCAAGTCCTGAATGTTTAATTTCACCATAACAGGTTAGATGCGCCCTTTTTCCATTTCTAACGACTACGCGACATACCTTAATCGCCAAGTCGGGAGGACTTTTCCCTTTGGGCACGTTTCTTCTCAAACTTCACGACCACCGTTAGATCTTCTGATTTATTTATCCTATGGTCGTTGCTTAATCGCCATATGTTCATGCATACCCTTAAATCTTTCTCAGACACCACGACTGAAGGGAAAGTACTTAGTCTTGTTGTCGCTAAGTCCATTTTCTCCTTCTGTCAACCATGCGATAATTCCTTAACAGCCACCCACCTTATGAAACATGTCACACAATCATTTGCTCACTTAATGCATAACAGAGAACTGAGTCATCATCTGGTTCTGGCGACATCCCGACTATACTTCACTACAAAACCTCAAACAGTCAGTCGCGAAGTCTTGGTCAAAATCTCTTAACCGCCGTTCCATTTCGAGATCATGCGACTGAAGGTCTGACTTAACTTTTAACTTTGGCTTCATTTGGCGATAAAGAGACATGAAGGTAATCGCGAAGTCTGAAGACATTTTCATAACTGTTAAAAATCTCCTGCGATCACCCGACTAAGCAGTGGGTCCCTCCTTTACAATGCTTTATGACATAATTATCCCGCGACTACCCGACATGAAGAAATTGCTGAGTCTCATAATACTGAAGGAATATGCTAAACTTTGAACGAGACCACGTGACAGAAGGAAAAAGCGAAGTTGGGAAGACAATTGGAATATTCATTGGGGGTAATGCGATAAGGCGACTTAATTTAAAACACATGCCTTAAGTGGATGGAAAAAGTAACTTTGAAACAGAAGTGCCATGACCTAAGGTTTACTTTTATCGTTTAATACTTGGATAGCCTAGGGTTTTTAGGGTTTTGCAAATTTAGTTAGGTTTAGGCTTGAAAACCTAAAAACTTGACATAGGTAAGGCCATAATGAACAAGAGATAGTTGATTTGAAACCACCAGATCACAGAGAAAAGGACAGGGAACCAGGAAAACTGCCAAAATAAGAAATACAACCAACAGTTGGATGAACCCAAGAAAATTACAAAGGATGTGTTACATGCTATAACAGGTTACCCTATTACCAACAAACCAAAAGCTCACAAGCATCCCTCTCAACCAGAAGTTGTGAAACTCACCAATGCTGTATGGGATAACCGAGGACTTAAGGTAAACACCATCACCAATGAGGAACTGAGGTTCGGTGCATGTGTGATAGGTTACAAAATATTTTTGGCTAGCAGACTAAACAATATAGCATCAACAGTAATAAGTACAGCTTACAAGATTGTCACGAAGGGAATACAAATGGATCTATGTGAGATCCTACTAAAGCAACTTGATGATAATATGACAACAATCAAGTCTGCCAAGACAAATACATGTAAGTTTTTCTCACTTATAATGTGTATATTCTTTTATTTTCAAGCATACTTTCCTTCAGTTGGCAAAGTGAAGTGGGACACTACCAAGCCAGTCACATTGCAAATAAGTGACCTTATCAAGTCACTAGGTGACAACTTTGATTCAGTGATGACTGAATACTTCCTTGATTTCAAGAAAAAGATTATGGAGAGAGTGAGGATCCCTGAACAGTTGACTGAAAAGCATAGGGATGAAATATGTTTTATGGTAGATTTAGACTTTACTCACATTAAACCAGTTGTACCAAGGATAGCCTAGTTACCACCTCTTGACTATGAGATTAACATAGATCAAGAAATAAATGCATTTGATGCACTGTTGAATGAACCACTTGACAATAAGCAACCAAGATTTGGAACATTTGAAGAGGCAAAATCTAAGATAAAAATAGGCCTAGTCATAAAGAAGACTGTCAACAAGAAAAAAAAGATGGTAAAGAATCTTGAGAAGATGTTGGTTAATGAGGAGAAAGAACAAATAGAGGAAACTGAGGAACAGGGTGCCATCGGTGAAGAGAAGATGAGAAAGCAATAGATTCTAAATCCATAGAGTCTGATGTACCTCCACCTCTGACCAAGAAACCAAGGACCACAGCAGCTCAGAGGACAAGAAGCCAAACTGCAAACAAAGATACTACACCTCTCAAGAAAGGTCAAGTGAGGACCTATCAGAGGAAGCAACAAATAGAGAAGCAAACACCTACTAAAAGGAGGAGAAGAGTGGTCAAGACCAAAGCTGACATTGAAGATTCAAAATAGGATGAGCCTGAGGTAGAAAATAAAATTTTAACCCCGAGAACAATTGATGAGACTGCTGATTCAATTGCTACAACAAGTACCATGACTGATAGGAAAATCAGACAATGGGTAAAACTGGAGCCCGAGGAGAGGAATAAAATAGAAGATGCAATAATCAGGGCTATGGTCAACTTCAAATATGTACCAGTAGAGTTTGCCAAAAAAATACCCAAAGAACATAGTAACATAATTTCAGTATGATGGTCTTGTTCTTTGAACTTCGAAAAGGAAGCAAAGGAGAGGATACTTGTAAGACTCATGCCTCCCAAATCCAAAAAAGAAGAAATAAAAGAAATGATGAAAAATCATTCCAATAAATTTGTGGCAAAGATAAGAGCCTACAAGGTAATATAGGGGAAATTATTAGATCTAGACAGCATGACAGATGCTAAATGGAGACAAATTCTAGATCTACCTGCAAAATCAACAAGTTGTGAGAATCAATTATTTCTCACCGAGACACCTCATACAAAGGAGCAGAAAGAAAAAGCAAGTCCAAAGCACATTGCCTTGGATAATGTGGAGGATACTAATCCCATTGACTTAGATAAAGTCATAGATGATCTTTACATTCAAGATATCACTCACTATGATTCTGATAAGGATACACAGAAGGATGATGATGTAATATTCATATCCCTTAAGGATCAAGAAAGGAAACAAAAATTAGAGACACAAGGAAATAAGGACATGGATGTTGTTGATGAGATATGGCTGGACACTTCCATCATTGATATAACAAGACTGGACCCTACAGAACAAATTCACAAAGATGAAGATGTCATTGTTCAACAAGATCAAATCGACGAACATTACACAACTATAGATGTAGCATAGGTGGGCACACAGAAAAATATGCCAGTATTGATGAAGGCCATCAATCTGCTAGAAGGAAATGAAGAATCTACTACCGTAGATACAAGCATACCCGAAGACAAGGTTGATACAGAAACAAAGGATACAACACATGAATCAAAAGATACAATTGTAGAACAAGCTGGTATTGATGATCAGCAAGACAAGTATATTGATCCGAATAAAGAAGGAGGAAAACAAGTAGAAGAGTATAAGAAGAAGGAGAAGAGTGAAGGAGAAAAGATAGATTATTCTCAAAAGAAAACAAAAGAGAAATCTATTGAAACACCCAAGGTTGATGAAGAGACATCTTCACCTAATTGATAGGTGAACCCCGATTAGAAGGCACAAGAGGTATCATCTACAAAGCCTTCACCAAGCACCTCAGAGAAAACAAATGAACTAGCAATGGTAGTTCATACATATGCTTCTACACAAATTTCAAGAAATAAGAAGAGAAAGAAAAAAAATCCAGTCACTCTCGATGAAATAATTGATATTCCAGTATGTGATCCTAGAACATTAGATCCTACTGTGTTGACAAAGTATGCTAGAATTTGTGAGAGGAAAGCAAACCAGGATAAACTAAGAAAAGAAACAAAGGAAGCAAAGGTACTTGAAGTTGCAAAAGGAATCCTTCACCAAATTGTACTTGATACAGATGTTGATCAAACAGCTCCCATGCTTGATCAATTAGTAATTCTCACCGACGCTATCACCTCTCAAAACATAGATGTTGAAAAGGCTATGGAAGCTAGACTTGAGAAGAAATATGAATTCAAGTTAGTGGAGAAGATAAGCCAAGAAGTGACACTACAAAAGGTAAAGCTATCTGAACTGGTAAGTACAATAGACCCCATAATTTTTGAAGTTATAGCCTTGATACAAAAATTGTGCACATTGGGTCAACTCACAAAGGAGTATACCGATAAGATAGCACAAATTGATGTTAATCTTAAAGCTAGCGCACAAGGTCTCACAAATAGTGAAGATGCAATCAAATTACACCAAGATCAGCTCAAGCAAGCTAGGAAGCTGAGACAAGATATACAGATTGCAGAAACATAGTTAAGAGATGAGGTGAATGAGCTTCAAGCTCACCTCTTACCAACTCTCACATTACTGCAACAGCATATGACAGAGGCAAGAACACTTATTGCCACCCCATAAATGTCTTCCTAGACAACATTTATGATATGCATGCTAGGATTGAGCTAGAGCACATGGCGTTGGAACTCCTCAAAGATAAATGGGAGAAAATGATTGAAGATATCAAGAACAGTCACTCCCACATTCTTGACACTCTGTAAGTTACACATTTTTTGTCACATTTTTTATAACTTATAAGTTGTACATTTTTGTCATGATTATCAAAAAAGGGGGAAATGATATGTACAGTCAGATAGTAAAAGGGGAAAATGAAAATAGGAAATGATATGTACAGTCAGTCATTAGAAAGAGGAAAGAACAAAAAGGGTAATTTATAGTACAAAGGCAAGTATACATGTACATATACTTATACTATACCGATGCATACGGTTAGGGGGAGTCATATAAAGACAAGGATATATACATGGTGTACATACTAAACACTTTAGTATTTTGCACATATCTATTTTTGATACTAATGTCAAAGGGGGAGATTGAAGACATTACATTTTTCCATTAGTATATGCAAGGAAAAATATGATAAACACCATTGGTTTATAGTACACTGATAGACAGGGCACAACACTACCCAACGCCAAGGTTACCGATATTGCCAAGTACAAAGTATCCCGACGCAACACTATTCAGTGTTACCTGATGACAAAAAGGACAAAGGAACCCGACGAGTAACCAACAGTACAACCCAATGAAACCGACAAGAGTAGAACTCAACAGATAAAGGGAACCCAATGAATAGCTCAAAGAAGGAAATCCAACAAACTTTCAGTTCACACCAACAGTCAGTTACATCCCGCAAAAAATAGATCTGACTTTCCACGTTAGATAAATCACTGAAGTTTTATATTTAGCTTCTTGATTTGTTTTAAATCTATTACGTGAGGGAAAATAAATGTAATTATTATTGTTTTTATCAGTTTAACTAATTTAAAACATGCAAACTAAAGGATCAAGGTCAAGTTGTATACCTTGGATCTAGAGTTAACATTGTAATGTGTGATTCTAAAATAGGTTAATTAACTTATATAAATAGATGCTCAATAAATTATGAACATGTTGTTCAATAATGATTATAGCCACTAAGATCATGTAAGGATCAAACAAGAGAATTCATGCAACAGCACAAACAAAGATCAAATCAATTTTCAAGAACAAGAACCAAGGCTACTGACAAGCAGGAAAAGGAATTAATCAATCACTATAGGTGATATTCATATACTGTAAGATTTAATGGATCTGTAATTAGCAATTATAGATTGCATACAGTCAGGTCAAACATATTGTACACATTCTAACAAGTGGGGTACACTTAAGAAATCCTTTCAAGAAAGGTGGATTTAACAGTCCTATTGTAAATCTCTTAACCGAGTGCACACTACATCAGTGTTGCTAAATATCTTAACATAGTAGATCCTAACAGGTCTCTACATTAATACTCCTAATAGGGTAGATCATCAGAAGTGATCAAATTGTAAGCCTTAACCGGCTCCCTTCCATTCTGCAGATAGTGAATTTTTGTGGGTGTCATCCCCACCGCAGTTTTTACTTCCTAACATGAGTTTTCTGTGATATCATATCTTGTGTTATATGTCTATTACTTTCATGAATGTTTATATGAATGTTGCATACAATTAAGATTATGAATTAATACTACATGCATAAGAAAGAACATCAAATTTGGTCGATAATACAATAAAGATTGATTGCTAATGAAGAAAGGTGAAATGTGTTAAAAGTTATAGAGGTATTGATTCACCCCTCCCGTCTCAGTACTACTTCTCATTAATCCCAATAGTAGTGAGTGTCACTTACCTACTGAAGTGTGCCTGAACGGTCATCTCTCTACTTGAGGGCATTAAATATTTCTTCATGATCAGCAGTACTAATAGTCCAAAGTTCCTTTATCTTTTGTTTTCCTTGATATTTCAAAAACTTAAAATTGGCTGCTATAACAAGGTGTGAATACATGAGAATGGTTTTCTGCTTCTCGTAGTCTTCAAACGCATGAATACCATTATTTCTAATCATGTATGTGGTAAACCATGTTCCCGTAATAACATGTGATCCTGTTGGATATGTGAACATAGTAGCATCTGTTGTCAGTTGTGCAAGTTTCTGCTTTCCTCGTACACAATGTTTTAAACCAGTAATCTGATCTCTCATCATTCCCCTGTGGTGCAACCAATGCAAAAACATGTCCTAGTTGTAGAAGATCTAAAATATGGTCATAATCAAGTGAACAATCCATGTCGTCATTTATTACAGATAGTGTGATAGATAAAGGAGTTAGATAATGTGGAACCCATGTATTGACCCACTCATTTGACTCACACTGATCTCAATCACACTGAAGACACCTCAAAAAAAACAAGCCGATTCTCGTATCCAAATGGTCCATGTACTAGCATCTGAGCTTCAAAATGAATGCATTTTTGAAGAATCTTTCATGGTTTGACAATCCAACCTATCTCCAATCGTTCCCAACTCAACCAACCAAAATAATATGTGCACTGTAGAATCAAGAGTCCCCCCTATGACAATGTTGAAGTACACCAATCAATAATAGAATGAGCATCAAGGAGTTCTGCACATGAAATCCTTAATTGCTCCTTAACTAGAGCTCTCTTTACACATGCACCTGCTCCATCGTGATCCCCTTTTCCATGACCGGTCTCAAAAAAATCCAAATATGAGGTACACCTCTCTCTACATGCATTCTACATAACCAATAAAACATACGAGCATTTTTTAATTGAGTTGTGCAATTATATGATCAAATGAGATGTCTATCCATAGAAATATCATTTTCCCACACCCACTCAAAATAATTCTCAAAGAAATGTTGCACATACTCATGAGAGTGAGATCTATCATCACTCGTATAAAAATGGTATTCTTTGATTATCTTCTGATCATCTTTTGTACTATCAGGGGAATGTCTATATGTTATGTGCACAAAAATAGCAACCTGAATAGAATTATAATATTGAGCTTGCAACTCATTTTGGGGCTGCAATGTATAGTTCTCTACAAATTCAATGACCGATATAATAGTGCCAATTGGGAAAGTGTCCTTAAAAATTCTAAATTGTTGATCCAACCACTAAGACCTATGACTATGTCTTGCGTACTAGTAAAAAAGACTTCCTAAAATCTGAAATAAAATCAGCTACATTGCATTCTTTTGTAACCAACTCACATCTAGAGCCTTCACCTCCACTTTTAAATGTATATTTCATGGTTTCATTTACCTTTTTTTGGACAATTTTCTTTCCAAAATTGTGTTCGTAGCCCTCATGAAAACATGAAACAAACTTCACTATCCCACCACACTCTGAGCACTTGTCATTTAGGCAATCTTGTCTATAAAAGAAACATCCATCGTCTCTAGGACATAAAAAATGATCTAGCAAATCTCTTGATGATTTTGGAAGAGAACTTTCACCACACTCCAACATTTCACTAGTATGCAAAGTAAAATGAATAGATTGTAACAATTCGTGATGAATTGAAAACTCCACATGATATTTGAAACAAGTAGTATTTTGAATCTTAAGAGGTACACAAAAAAAGGCTTGAATGCTTCAAAATATCTTTGTGATATTTGCAATATTGGATGTGTCTCACAAATTTTTTTGAACATTGTTTGACTCACCTCCAAATAATGTTTTAGATGAGGGGTGCAGTCTCGAATGCCAATTCTCAACTTCAAGACGTCCTTCACATTTGGTGACACTCTTGAGTTAGATTGCCAAAATAGTTGAATTTGATCCTTCACACCATCGGTAAGCTTCCTATCACAACGTGGAAGTATGCCACCATAATCCCATGTATCATTTTGAAGAGGATCATCAAGTATTTCTCTTCTTGCAAGTGCTTTATCCAAAGTTTTATGATTTAGGTTCAAGTCAATACAATTTTGTCTCATCAAACGAGCCTTTCTCAAATGATGAATTACTAAGGAGGTTGTAATAAACCTCTTAGTGGCTCTCTTGTCTTTTTCCTTTGTAGTCTTCCCAATGGAATTGAGAGCGCTAAAAATATTTCTCACAATAATAGCATTCCTCTCCTTTTTCTTGTTCACACTAATCTTCAATTTGACTAGCATAGGTCTCATCTTCTGCATCTTTAACTACACAAACATTTGACATTTCTCAACCAATGTTTTTTGGCTAAAAAAATGATCAAAAAGTTTTGAAACCCACAACCGAACAGTTCTTTTTTATCTCTTTCCATCGACATTGTTGATTATGTTCTCATCAATTTCAAGTAACCATTTTGCTATTCTTGAATGTCTCAAATTTGAAGTTTGTCTTTCTTTCTCCTAAGGGACTTCATTTCTCATATAATTTGGAGATGTGTAATATTGATTTGGTTCTTGTGCACCACTATCATTGTCAATTCCTTCATTTTCAATCAGTGGATTGTCATTGTCAATGTCCACACTTTCATTTTCCACATCTACAGTTCATTTTCAAAACCTACATTTTCATCTTCAATCCCTACATTCTCATTTTCAATATTATTGTCATAAATTATTTCAAATTCATGTTCTTCTTCACTTGAAACCACATTTAAGGGTGGGCCTATGCCCACATCTTTGTTAATATTTAGCATACCTTGTCTCTTGTTCTAATGGGCAACCCTATCCATTTCTCTATACACTTCAATCTCTTCATTTGTGAGCTTCCTCTTCCGATTATTCTTTCGACGACTACTACTCCCCATAGTGAGACCAAAAAGGTGATGCAAAAACCTTTGATAATATAGATATTCCAACAAAAAGGGTGAAAAGTGTTTTTTTTCTTTCACAACTCATTTCCCGTGATACTCTCTATAGAAAACGTGCTTCTTAGACTAAGGGACCCAGAGAATCAATTTTTTCTTTTGGATACCAGTAAAGCATATCGGATATCAGATAATATCAGATATCCAATATTATCGGATATCCGATATTATCGGATATCCGATATCTCCCACCCAAATTTGGCTTGAACCTTTTCATTTTCATCCTATTTTGAATGTTTATTTTACTTTTCATTAGTATTACAAATTTTACTTTTATATTATTAATATTATATTTTCATACTATTAATATTATATTTTCAAAATATTAATATTATATTTTAACAATATTAAAATTAATATTATATTAATATTAATTTTTTATATAAATATTAATACCTCTCTCTCTCCCCTCTCTCTCTCTAAGGCTCCTACTCCCTCTCTCCTACTCCTACTCTCTCTCTCTAGAGATCCTACTCCCTCTCTCCAACTCCTACTCCTACTCTCTCTCTCTCTCTCTCTCTCTCTAGAGCTCTTACTTCCTCTCTCTCTCTGTAGAGCTCTTACTCCCTGTCTCCCACTCCTACTCCTATTAATCTCTCTCTAGAGCTCCTAATCCCTCTCTCCTACTCCTACTCCTACTATTCTCTCTCTCTCTCTAGATCTCCTTCTCTCTCTATAGAGATCCTTCTCTCTCTCTCTCTCTCTCTCTCTCTCCTAGGAATTATTTTTATAATATAAATATTAATAAATAATTAACACTAATATTATACTATTATACAATAGAGAAATAAATAATAATAATATAGTACTAATTTACATAATACAATACTAATATTTAAATAATTATATAATACTAATGCTATTACCATCTAATATAAATATTAAAAATAAATAAAATTTATAATATATAACCTAAAAATATAAAATCATAAAATTGAAAAAAAGTTAATTCATAAAATTGAAAAGAGCGCTTAAATCATAAAATTGAAAAGAGCGTTGAAATCATAATGTTGAATTTGGGCGAGAGTTATCGGATATTCGATATTATCAGATATCCGATTAGGCTTGGTATTTGCTCTAGGTTTTAGCTTTGCAATGTCAAACATGGATGGTCAACTCAAACAACGTGTTCACCATATTTCCTCTGATCTCGAGACTTTGATCGTGTAGCTGACAACATTTCTTCACCCGAAATTGATGAAATAAAAAGGGTTTCTTAAAGACATTATCATCTTTCCATAAATATAATTGTTGTCGAGTTCAGTAAGTAATTACTACTTATTTTCTAATTGAGTTCTCTTTAAAGTCCTAATTGACATACTGATTGAAAAACAACTATAAATTTCAAATGGTTTAACCTTTTTGAAATCTGAACCATGCGTCACATTCTATGCTTCGCCTACTATAAGATTAAAAAAAATTTACAATTTTGTAAAGTTTAGAATTAGTTAAGGTGGTTAGACATGAGAATTTTTTTATTTTGAATAAGTTGTAGCAGAAAATTCATAATTAATTATTTATTTGGTAAAAAATTACACAAATATATGGCACATTTGGGCATGAGTCTACTACGTATATCTAGAATATTGTGAAAATATATCATCATTTGACTATGATTAAGATGGTCAGACATACACATACTTTTTATCTTTTTCCTAAAATTTTTGTACTACTACATTGAAATCTAAAATATTGAACACTTGGATTAATTTTTTTCAGACAAGGGCTAGTAGTTTAGAAACTACATTCAATTTCCTACAGATTCTGCTATTACAACTTTTTCACATAAGATTGATAAGATGTTCAACGTTTTATGTCAAGTTGACGAGCCTTGATTTTTTGATTTTTCATTGCCACTTAAGGTCATAGCTTGGTATACCATGATCCTGCACATACCCGGAGTATACATTGCACCAAATTTTCCCGGGGTACAATTCCAGCTCATTCCTTATGGTATCGAAGCATTTTCCCTCAGCAAGACTTGATCACTAGTGGCCTCATTAAGAACCCTCCAAATTCATCAACAAACCAAGGGCCCATTAACAATTCTAGTTTAAGAAGGGTTTATGAGAAGATATGCATGTCGTTAATGTTAGAATACTTCAGGGATAACTGAGAGGGGGGGTGAATCAGTTATCAACAACTTTATCTTTTTCTTATACTTATTAATCCAGATTGATACAAAGTAAATGCACATTCAGATAACACATTACATAACACATCAATTTGGTTACAGGGAAACCAAATGGTAAAAACCCTGGTGGGAATTAGCACCCACAAAGAACTATATTGTTTATAGTAATCCTTGTTAAAAGATCCTTCAACCCTGTTAGGAGTTGTTCATTACAATGCAGTAGTATAGTGACCTAGTTAAGGGTTTGACCCTGTTAGGAGTCTTTTAAAATAACCTTGTTAGGGGTGGAGGACTCACTGTCCAAGTGGTGAAGGCTACAACCTTCTGGTTATTTGATACACACTGTATCAATAAGGTGAACTGTTGTTTGTGACACTACTTGTCTGATCAATTCCTTTTGTGTGTCAATGCTTTAACCTCTTGTAAAGCACTACAACAATCTTATCTATATTCTGAAAGCTTCAACTTCAATATCTATATTATCAACATATGATAAATATAGCTCTGTTGCTTTAATACTCTGCTTTGCTTTTCTTATCTCTGGCTTTCGCAACTCTTCTTATCACAAATGACCTTCTATAAGTACATACACTAAGTATGAGATCATGGGCCCTGTTAGACAACTCTTCATAACATCCTTGTCGTCTCTACTAAGCGTGCAAGCATAATTACAACCACGCAAGTACGAACTGAATAGACACGTCACTTCACTAAGTCAGCTTCATCAATTTAACCATAACTTTGCAATCTTCTTGAAACACGTTTGGCGCCTTTAGATTAATATCAACAGCTCATAACTCATCATGAATATACACATGCATATCTTGAAGATAGGTGCAACTCAATAAACACATTACATACATCGGCCTTAAACTGTTATACCTCCAGAACTGTAACCGTCAATAACAGAATTACATATCTTTACTGAAACATCATATCTAGGTCTGCGTGTATGAACATAGCATAATAAACATGTTAACAACATGTATCTATCCATGCAAGTCTTCATGTCATCATATGGATAAGTACATACAGAAGTACTACTATGTATTATATGTTGTCATCAATGACAAACATACAATCAATCAACTGTTTAGAATCTGTTAGAAGTTGTAATCTTTCCTTGGTGTACCTATAAACCAAGGTTAGATCTTTTCTTCTTTTCTTGTTCTAATATATTAGGATATAAGTCAAGGTATCCTAATATATTTCTTTTTTGTCTTCTTTCCACTTTTTTCTATTTTGTCCTCTAATAAAATAAGTGAGGACAAATACTTATTTGTAATTTAGTTTATTTCTCCTTATAAGGAATCTCACACTTGGCCTCACACACTTATGAATGGTGGCATTCATTCTCATGGGAGTTACATTTTGAACTCCTTCTCTCATCTCTACTTATAGAGATATTTCTCCTTTCTCCACACACAACACTTCTTCTCTCTCTCTCTCATTCTTCAAAATCTTGTATGAGCTAAAGATCTCTCTCTCTCCCTCTTTGGCTATTTTGCCCATTCATAATTCACGGGGGTTTTTTTACGCTTTTCCCCCTTCAAAAACTTCTTGTCTCCCTTGTTGTTTCTTTTTGGTGTATGCTCTAAGGAATATTTTAATTCATGATAATCTTCCTTTTTCCTAACTCATTTGGATTAAGATGTTCCTTGCTCTAATTTGATTATCCATTTCAACATGGTATCAGAGCAGGTTTAATCCATTTTTTGAATTCATAGGTTTAAGCGATTATCATATCTCGGGGCACTCCAATTCGGAGACTCATCTTTTTTTAATCGAGAGAGTGGTCTAGTTCTTTTTTACCCTCTTTGGAAGGCATGCCGCCAAAGAGTTAATAAATAATTCTATTTAGCTTTTAATTTTTAAGTGCTCCTAGTTTTTTTTTTAAAAGTTCTTATTTGTTTTATTTAGATCTAATTTCTTTAAATAATTTCAATTAAATATTTGGAATTTATTTTGTCCCTAATTCCTTTTCTTGAATATTCACCTTTAATAAGTTTTTTTTTTTAAAAAAAATATATTAATTCAAAATCCCTTACACTAGAAATATTATCAAAATCTTACCAAAATATTAAACTTTAAAGAATATAATGCAAACTATTAAAATTGTTTGAAGTTTCTACTTTCGGTTCTTGCTAGTTTAGTTTTTTTTTTTTTAATTCCCATCTTAAGTCTTAAAAGATTCTATTTTCGTTTCTGTTTTCTTGCCTTTCTTTATTCCTTTCTTGCATGCATTCGTTTTCAAATCATTATTATTCTCTGCATGCATTTCCTTCTTGGCATTATTCTCTATTTTTTTCTCAGTTTCAGTTTTTAGGTTTTATGCTTTCGATTATTTTAAAAGGTATCTATCTCTTTTGTTGTGCATTCGATGCAATAACTCTGCTGCTTAGTTTTCTCTGTTGTTTTTCTTCTTTCAAGTCGTTTTGTTCTTGTTCATGCATTTTTTTATATAAAAAAAGGGGTTTGTTTCAGCCTGGAAGAGGGCTGATTACCTCCTTTGCATGCATGCTGCAGTAATATTTACTGTGATCATTATCGATAGTGTTTTATGTTGATGGTTGTTATGCTATGAAGCTTGTCTCTGTCTAATCGAATTCATCCACTTTTATCTTTCATTATTTACATTCTCTCTATTTTTTTTTTAATGATTACCAAAGATTGCTTTCTATTTATGCTTTTCATTTCAGAAAAAGCTGCGCACATTAAGGTTTGAATAAATTATATTTCTAAATAGTGGACACTAATACCTTAAATTTAGACAGATTAAAATCAAAATGTTGTAGTAAAATTAAGGCATCCTCAGCCTTCCCCTGTAAATTCTGTGTATATTCTACTTCTCTTCGATATTTCACTGTGGGTTTTGTTGCATCGATTTTCTCTTTGGCTGGGCGATAAGGAACCAATTTATTTGCAAGGCTTGCACAAAGTTTGTTTTTTTTCTTTGCCAGTCGCCCGTTTTGGGAGGGTCATACAATTCTTATTTGCAACGTGGGACTTTTTGGGGATAAATCTGCAGTTTGAAATATGAAGACTCCTTCAATAGGAGTGCTTGAATGTTCGGATAGGGTTTGATAAACCTGCAGCTACCTCTCCCTCCGCCACTCCTCCCACTGCAGCAACTCCTGCTATTACTCCTTCCGCCCCCCATTGTCTGTCTGCCCACGTCTTTTACATCTAGCGAGCATATCAATGAAAAAATATGAGTAAACAAAGAGGTTGGTAAATCTATTTGAGTAAGATAACAGACTGATATATCAAGACCATATAATAAAATAGCGACGATCTCAGCCAAATACTTGTCAGCAGAGTTGCTTGTGCACATGGAATTCAGAGCGAGTTTTCTCCTTGCCGAGCTGCCTAAGCTCACAGCTCCACAACACTCTCATCTCCCCACATTGCGGCTCAACATAGTCTCTGCACTTGGCAACGGGCCTGGCTTTTCTCTGTTGTGTTTTATTCTTCAACCTGAGCTCCCCACGGCGCACTCGAAAGTCATTGGCATCGAGCTGTTCTGCACAACCCAACAACTTTTTATCACAACCCATCTCCTCACCCCCGCTTCTCACTGTTCTTATTCCTCGCACTTCTCTGCCCTGTTTCTTTAGCTTCCCTTCTCCTCTGATTGCCCTCCCTTACCCGCCACCTCTTCTTCCTTCATCTTAACCTTCTGCTTAGATCCTCTTTCACGCACCTTGTGATTGAGATTGGAGTTTTTTTTTATATGCTTTCGCTTTTTGCTTGAGCTTGGAGTTTTTTTTCCTTCGCATGTTGCTGGGGCTGTAGGAGCCTGTGCGAGATTTATTTGGGCCGGGTCTTAATACTGCTTCGACAGCCTGTTGCAATGTTTTAGGTCACTGCGTTCCTTGTTTGTTACTTTAGTTTTTTGTTGAAAGAACTAAATATTTAAATAGATTTAGTTTTAATTATTTAGTTTAAAGTCTTAGTTTGTTACTTTAGCATTGTAGTTTTTTTTAGACTTAGTTCCTTTATATATAGTTTTTAATTAGTTTTTTCGTTTAATATAGTTTTAGTTTTAATTGTTTAGTTAAAATCTTTAATTAGATTTAGTTTTTTTTAATCTTTAGATTCTATTAATCATATGTAGTCTAAAATAGTTTTTTTTGTTTTCAATCTTAGTTAAGTTCTTCTTTTAAATAGATTCAGTTGTATCTTTAATTAAATTTAGTCTTTTCAACATTTAGTTTCTCGTATTCGTATGAAGTTGTAAACAGTTGTAGTTTTGCATTCAACTTTTCCTTTGTTGATCAGTAAGATTTGCGTTCTGAAGTAGTAAACAGTTGTAGCCACAATAAATTATTTTTTCCATTTCATTGTTTTAAAAGATCAAAGTTCACTTCATTTTTCATTTTGCATGCATATCATTTTCACATGCATTAAGCGACTGTATTAAGAATTGCATGTATTAAGAATTAATAAAGAATTGTATGCATTAACGTTTTTTGCAGGTTCTTTTTTAATTAGCAATTCTATATTAGCATTCTCATTCTTTTCATTGCATTGTAAATCTAATCCATTTATAACAGTGTTAATTAAGTTTAATCCATTGCATGCTATTTATTAGTTGTTATTGTTCTTAAAGATAAGTAAATTGTTTCCTATTTCAAATTCGCTTAAAATAAAACTCTCTTATTAAGTTCTCCAAGTTACTCAAATAGTTGTCAAATAAATTCTTTATTCGCTTACAATAAAACCTTTAATACTTTGTTTAATCTTTTTTAAACGAGCTCTTAAAGTAATAAAGATTAATGTTATCTGTCTTTCTTTAACAGGTTAACGCTATCTTTTATCTCACTAACCTTTTTGCAGAGTTTGATTCTGTTTTCTTTTTTCCTTTCAGTCGTGCTTCAACTTATAGTGTAGATTTAACTTTTTGGATATTGTAGCCTTGATATTCTTTCTCTCCCACTTAGAGCGAATATTAGGCTATAATAACCCAAAGGTTATATCGTGTTCTCTTTGTTTTTTCCTAGTTTTGAACTTTGTTTCTTTCATCATGTCTACCCTAATGCCTGAGATAAAATTAACCAGCACCAACTATCATGCCTGGAAAACCCACATGACCTGGATATTCAGATTCCACCATCTGTTAGATGTTGCCACTAATGCCAGCACTAAA
>MU226350.1:163149-191484 GCA_018584345.1 Thuja plicata
CCAAGGCACTTGGCTCTGATACCAATTGTTAGAATACTTTAGGGATAACTGAGAGGGGGGGTGAATCAGTTATCAGCAACTTTATCTTTTTCTTATACTTATTAATCTAGATTGATACAAAGTAAATACACATTCAGATAACACATTACACAACACATCAATTTGGTTACGGGGAAACCAAATGGTAAAAACCCCAGTGGGAATTAGCACCCACAAAGAACTATACTGTTTATAGTAATCCCTATTAAAAGATCCTTCAACCATGTTAGGAGTTGTTCATTACAATGCAGTAGTATAGTGACCTAGTTAAGGGTCTAACCCTATTAGGATTCTTTTACAATAACCCTGTTAGGCGTGGAGGACTCACTGTCCAAGTGGTGAAGGCTAGAACCTTCTGGTTATTTGATACACACTGTATCAATAAAGTGAACTACTATTTGTGACACTGCTTGTCTGATCAGTTCCTATTGTGCACCGATGCTTTAACCTCTTGTAAAGAACTATAACAATCTTATCTATATTTTGAAAGCTTCAACTTCAATATCTATATTATCAACATATGATAAATATAGCTCTGTTTCTTTAATACTCTGCTCTGCTTTTCTTATCTCTAGCTTTCGCAACTCTTCTTATCAAAAATGACCTTCTATAAGTACATACACCAAGTATGAGATCATGGGACCTGTTAGACAACTCTTCATAACATCCTTGTCAGCTCTACTAAGCACGCAAGCATAATTACAACCGCACAAGTACAAACTAAATAGACGCGTCACTTCACTAAGTCAGCTTCATCAATTTAACCATAACTTTTCAATCTTCTTGAAACACGTTTGGCGCCTTTAGATTAATATCAACAACTCATAACTCATCATGAATATACACATGCATATCCTGAAGATAGGCGCAACTCAATAAACATGTTACATACGTCGGCCTTAAACCGTTATACCTCCAGAACTATGACCGTCAATAACAGAATTACATATCTTTACTAAAACATCATATATGGGTCTGCGTGTATGAACATAGCATAATAAACATGTCAACAACATGTATCTATCCATGCAAGTCTTCATGTCATCATATGGATAAGTACATATAGAAATAGTGTTGTGTATTATATGTTGTCATCAATGACAAACATACAATCAATCAACTGTTCCCAATCAAATATCCAACAGTTAAAGTAAACCACAAGATAATACACATGAATCGCAAGTTGATAATGCAAATTTGGAACCATAATTTCAAGATCTTAGAGTGGTAGTTTTGCACATGGTGATCTCATTTCATAATGAAACATTGAAGCTTGTTGATGGATTTACATTTCCCTTTCTAGATAAATAAATGCAATAAGGCTCTATGAAGAACAAAAATCCTTCAAGGTTTCGTGGCTCAAAACTATGAATATGTGGGGATACACTATTATGGGGTGACCTGTGTATGATGAAAACCTCCCTATGGGGATCAATCTCAGACATGAAAATGTTATTCAAATAAATTATTTCAATCTAATCTAACATATTCATAAACTTGCAACTAAACAAATCTTCCAACATAACCTCCAATAAGCCAAACAAGTGCACCCAAGACTTGTTGATTTTCTCTTAGAGGGGAATGTGGGTGTGCTCTCCCAACACAAGATATAAATCCAACTTTAATTAAATGATAAAGGAATGAATACAAATGCAAACTAGATGGAAGTGATATTGAATGAACTCAAGAACTAGTTACATGAACTAGTCTCAAGCATTCAATGCAAGAAAGAGAAGTAGGAATGAAAACTAAATGCAAGATCCTAGTATTGAATGAAAAAATAAGAATGTACCTACTATGATAAATACAAACAACTACCAAACAATGTTAGTAAAAGCTCTAAAATGCAAGCAAAATAACTCTAAGCACAAACTAGAATGATAACTCTAATGCAAAATGTGTTAGTAATAATTGTGAGGGGGGTGAATCAGTGGCCTCAAAAATTTATCCTTCAAACTTAACCACCAATCTATAAATCTTAGATTATTAAGTCCCTACAAGATGCATGTCATGAAATACTAATAATGATTAACTATCTGTCGGTTTGCTTTGTCAATCCTTATTCTTTCTTGATTACCGATAAGCAGTATAACTATTTACCGAAACTCGATAAATAAGCAGAGTATACCGACCAATCCATAGTTAGCTATGTAAGATACAAAACAGTAAAGAAATGAATCATACACACATAACACATACATTTTTTAAGGTGAAAACCCTATTAAGGGAAAAAATACTGGGACCGGTACCCCAAATTTTTACTCTTCTAAAGTGAGCCCTGTTAGGAGCCAACCCTGTTAAAGGTTACAAACACACTATTAAGTGTGACCTTGTTAGAGGATTTAATACATAGAGGTTGTCACTTAGTATCAGGCATCTATTGCTACCATCCTTGAATCAGTCTCCTTAGACTGTCAATAGGTATCAGGTAAGTCCAATGCTACTTTCATGAATCAACCTTTTTGGCACTCCTTGAGATGTACCTCAATATATACAAGACTGTTAAGTCTTGCTCAGTTAAGAGACTTGATGCTTCAATGGTTAAACTGAAACACTATGACCTATTTATATTGCAACTTTGAATTGCAAATTTTTAGATTTATTTAAGTACATTACCTCTCTAATCAATGTATCAATTCAATCCTTTTGCTCCATACTTTCTGCTCTATGATGTTGTGCTCAATGTTTGTCGGTGTCTATAGAATTCCTTAGCTCTTCCTTCATCTTATTTGATCAGGACTGCATGAAGTTGTTCTTCATCAGTTTCTCTTTAGCATCCTCTTTTTATTCACTACCCTTAATCCCATATGTAAAAGAATTAAGCTTGTCTCTTATATAGACATGATATTCATTGTTTCTTGATTCTTGATTCTTGGCATGAAAAATAATCCAGCCAATTAGATTTAAAGCATAACTCCTGATTTGTCTCGTAGATATCTTATTTCCAACTGTACAAATTAGTTTTAAATCAATCACTTATCTCTGTTCGAATAAAACAAAGTAAACAACCAGTTAAGTCTATTTTTAGCTCTACCAGCTAGATATTTTGTCATTTTCTGAACTTTCTATTCCGTCGGTCACCTTTGCAGTTAGTTGTTGGTGACAACTGACAGTTCCGTCAGTGAGACTCTAGTTAACTTTGTGATCTCCATCCATCGAGCATCATTGGAATTTTACTCGTCGGGAAACCTTCTGACTTTTCTCGTTGGGCATCACTGTGGATTTTCTTCGTTGGGCAACACTATGCTTCTGATCGTCGGGTATCACTGTGACTGTTCTTCTTTGCTCTGACCGTCGGTGTGCACTCCATCTTTGTTGTTTGTCACCAAGTGAATAATTGACTTTTATGCATTTTTGAAAGAATAACCTTTGTTCCATTGATTCTCTGAAGCCTTTGGCATTATGTACATGACCATACAGATGATATTAAGTTGACATAAATGACAATAAAATATATTAACAAATTTAATGCCTTGCATTATCTTCAACTTAACATTATCAAACATTCAATCAGTTACATGTCATCAATCTCTCCCTTTGGCAATGATGGCAATATACTATATTATCACACTATACTATTTCTAATACAATATGAAATACAGTAGTTGAGATTCATCAAACTACCAATCTTTTTGTTCTGATAACCAATAAATTTACGGCCATCGGTAAGCTCTATTTTAGCTTTGATTTTATTCTTGCAGCTCTCTGTCTTCTGATATGTTGTGTCCTCTCCTTGTGTCAATTTCTCTCCCTTGATTGTTCTTCTCTTTTGATGTCTTTTTATTTTGTCAGCAACTCTCCATTTGTATAATCTTTTCATACAATTTCTCTCCCTAAGGATATAATATCTCCCTATTCAATTTTAGGTGATAATGGATAATATATTTCCCTAGAAAGATCTGATAATATGGATAATTTATCTCCCTTTGAAAACAATGCCAAACACATATTTTACAAATATCTGACATTCATGTCAAACAATCATTTCTCTCCATCCATAATATATTTCTTGAATTTCCCTTATCCATCAGCAATACAACAATATGCTATGGTGCTCAGTGAAGATATATACCTGTCTGTATATAGATGTAGCTTTGAAGTTCATCTTTTTGCTTGCAACAACATTTCTGATATTCTAATAATATGTAGGCTAATGCAGTGTTTAATCATTTTACTGACTGGTAGACAAGTGTTTGACCCCTATTCTTTTTCTCAAGTACTCAAATGTATCCTTGGACAGTGGCTTGGTGAAGATATCGGTCAATTATTATTTTGATTGCACATACTCAATTATCACTTCCTTTGCTTGAACTTGTTCTCTCAAATAATGATACTTGATAGTAATGTGTTTAGTCTTAGCATGCATGACTAGATTAATGACAATGTTTATTGCACTGGTGTTATCATAATAGATAACTATTGGTTCTAAGATCTTCATATGCATACCTTCCAGTAATTGTTTGATCCATGCAATATTTGAGCAATTTGCAGCAGCAACAACATACTCTTCTTCTGCAGTAGACTAAGATATGCATCCTTATTTTTTGCTAATCTATGTGACAAGTTTGTCACCCATAAAGAATGCTCCTCTAGTTGTGTTCTTTCGGTCATCAAGATTTCCAGCCCAATCAGCATCGATAAACACCTTAATTTCAAATTTGTCTTCTCTTCTATACCATAAGCCATATTACTCGGTATTCTTTAGATATCTTAAAATCCTTTTCACATCAATCATATGTGATTCCCTAGGGTTAGCATAAAATCTAGCAACAATTCCTACTGCATGTGCAATATCTGGTCTAGTGTGTACAACATACATGAGTTTTCCAATCATTGATCTGTACAAAGTCTGGTTTACCTTTGTTGTCTTGTCCTCCTTTGTCAACTTACATCTAATAGCCATCGGTGTTCCAACTGGTTTGGAATCTTCCATCTTAAATATTTTCAGGACCTCTTTAATGTATTTGGACTGTGTAATGAAAATACCTTTACTTTGTTGAATGATCTGTAGACCAAGAAATAACTTGATCTCTCCAAACATAGACATCTCAAACTCTTTTCTCATTTCATTATAAAATGATTTTCATAGCATATCATTGCCTCCAAATATGATGTCATCAACAAATATTTCAGCAATCAAAGTGTTAGCATCAGTATCTTCCTTCAAATAAAGATTATTGTTTTCACTAGTCCTTACAAATCCAATACTTATAAAATAAAGATTATTATTTTCACTAGTCCTTACAAATTCAATACTTATAAGATAGGAATGAATTCATTCATACCAGGTTCTAGGAGCTTGTTTCAATCCATAAAAGGCTTTGTGAAGTCTACATACCATGTTTCTTTTTTCTGGATCTACAAACCCTTCCAGTTTCTCAATGTATACCTCTTCTTCAAGTATTTCATTTAGGAATGCTGACTTGATATCCATCTAGTATACTTTGAATCCTTTGAATGCAGCATAAGAAAGTAGTATTCTTACACCTTATATCCTAGCAATGGGTGCAAAGGTTCCTCCATATTCAATACCTTCCTCTTGTGCATACCCCTTGCATACTAGTCTTGCTTTGTTTCTTGTGACTTCTCTATTTTCATTCAGCTTATTCCTGAATATCCATTTTGTACCAATGACATTCTTGTCATCTGGTCTTGGCACAAGTGACCATGTCTTATTCTTTTCAATATGTTCAATCTCATCATTCATAGTACTTATCCATTCTTCATTATCAAGTGCAGCATTGACAGATTTTGGCTCAAACTCACAAATTAAACAATTTGAGTTTAAAGACTTACTTCTTGTTCTTGTACCAGCTTTCTTATCTCCTATGATCTAGATTTCTGGATGGTTCCTTCTTACATATCTTGCAATTATAGGTTCAACTCCTTGTCTATCATCTTGATCATCATTTTGTCCTTCATTTTGTTCTTCATCACCTTGCACATTATTTTGATCATTATCCTGACCGTCGGTAATTGCAGCCTGACCGTCGGTTGTAAAATTCTATTATTCTAGATTTAAGCACTATTTCTTAGGCAGAGTTTTGGGTTCTTCACAGTATACAAACTTGTTGTAGTCCTCTGGTTCTTTTGTGCTTTCCAACTCATTCTTTTCTGCAAATTTGTCTATCTTTACATTTGCACTTTCAACAATTTTGTTAGAAGCCTTGATAAGACATTTATAAGCTTTGCTCTTGGTGGAATACCTTAGAAAGATACCTTCATCACTTTTGGCGTCAAGCTTTCCATTTCTATCATCCTTTAAGATATAACATTGACTACCAAAAATTTTGAAATAACTTACATTGGGTGTTTTACCATACCATAGCTCATAAGGTGTCTTATTTGTGTCTTTCTTTAATTGTACTTTGTTTGGTGTGTAGACAACAGTACTGACAGCTTCCCTCCAGAAGATTTGCGTGATTCATTTCTCTATCATCAGTATTCTAGCATAATCAACTATTGATATGTTCCTTCTCTCAACAATCTCATTTTGTTGTGGTGTTCTTGGTGTAGAAACCTATCTTTTAATACCATGCTCATTACTGAAATTAGTGAATTCATCTAATATAAATTCTCCTCCTCTATCTGATCTCACGCATTTCAGATCCTTACCACTTTGTTTCTTGACCATAGCTTTATACCATTTAAACATCTTAAATGCTTCAAATTTCTCTTTTAGGAACATAACTATCATCATTCTAGAGTAATCATCAACAAAGAGAATAAAATATCTATCTCCATAATAACTCTTTTTCCTCATTGGTCCACATAGATCATTATGGACTAATTCTAGAATATCTTCAGATGTATGGGTTTTACTTTTGAAACTAGACTTTGTCATCTTACCTTTTTGACAATTTTTGCACATGATGTTGTCGGGCTTTGTCATCGTCGGTAAGCCTCTTACATTTCTTCTTCTGCTTATTTTCATCATGTTGTCAAAATTCACATGACACAATATTTTGTGCCACAACCATATGTCTTCGTTTCTAGTCATTAAGCAAGTGGTGTTAGTATCATTCAGATAGAATAAGTTACATTTTGTCTGTTCACCAGTACCAATCAATCTTCATGATTCATTGAAGATCTTTTCCTTCTTGTTCTCAAATGCTACTCTGTGACCTAAATTATTCAGCTGAGAAACACTCAATAGATTATAATTCAATCATTTTACCCAATAATCATTTTCACATTTAATCAGGTTATTCAACATTATAGTTCCTTTACCTTCAACTAGACAAGGTGTATCATTACCCATTCTTACTGTACCACCATTATAATACTCAAAAGTGATAAACTTTTCTTTGTCACCGGTCATGTGGTGAGTGCAGCCACTATCTATAATCTAGATGTCATTCTTGCTAACCTTAGATATGAGTGCAGTTTATACATACCTTGCATCTTCATCTGAATCATCTTTCACAGCCACAAACACCATCTCAATGTCTTCATCAGGTTCGGTGTCAGTATCTTCATCTTTGCAAGAAGCTAAGTAGCTAGCTTTCTTGCCTTTGTCCTTGTATTCTTGGGTATCTCTTCTTTCTGATTGTCGATAACTTCTGTAATCTTTGTTATCACCTCTATCAGATTTCTTCTCATAAGATTTGTCATTAACTCTGTCATCTTTTCTTTTGTTAGGACATATTACATCAAAGTGTCCAATCTCTTTACAATTAAAGCATACAAGTGGTAACGTATCTTTGTATTTACCTTTGTCTCTCTGCATTCTTCTAGCCATAAGTGCTTCTATTTCATCTAGATCTTCTTCTTCACTTTCACTTTCACTATCTCTTCTAGATGTGTGTCTATGACTTGATTTGCTTATTCTCATAGAAGATTTAAATGCAGACTCTAAGTTTGGTAAGACACTATTATCAAAGTTATTCATTTCAAATGAAATCAGTCTACCAATGAAACTATCAAGAGTGACTGTATTGTTTGCTAATGCTCTCATTTCTTGAATGACAAAAATTCTAATAGCATATACAGGAAGCAAGGTTCTTAAGATTTTACTTACCACTGTCTCCTCTTCAAGTGTACCTCCAACTCCTCGTATAGCATTGACTACGTCTTTGATTCTTGTGTTGTACTGTGTGATGTTTTCTCCTTTCATTCTAAGATCATCAAATTTTCCTCTAAGGCTTTCTGCCTTGGCTCTCAGAACATTTGTATCACCTCCATGTACAAGCTTCAGTTTGTCTCACATCTTCTTTGGAGTTTTGCAATCTTTGACATCTTCAAATTCAGCATCAGAGAGTGAGAAAGAAAGCTCTATAACCATGCAGTTGTGCTCATGCTTCTCTCTCAATTGATCTACTGTCAATACTCCTATGGGCAACACATATTCAGTATCTAGGAATTGAGTAACATCATTACCAATACTTGATAAATGGATTCTTATCCTGCTTTGCCATGAAGCAAAGTTGTCTTTATTCAACATGGGCACATCTCGTCTGTTCATCTTGTGATCTTGACTTAGTTCTTGAAACCTTCCTTTCTAAGCACACAAGCTCTGATACCAATTGTTAGTAATAACTGAGAGGGAGGGTGAATCAGTGGCCTCAAAAAATTATCCTTCAAACTTAACCACCAATCTATAAATCTCAGATTATTAAGTCCCTACAAGATGCATTCCATGAAATACTAATAATGATTAACTGTCTGTCAATTTGCTCTATCAATCCTTATTATTTCTTGATTACCGATAAGCAGTATAACTATTTACCAAAACTCAGTAAATAAGCAGAGTATACCGATCAATCCAGAGTTAGCTATGTAAGATACAAAATAGTAAAGAAATGAATCATACACACATAACACATGGATTTTTCAACGTGGAAACCCTGTTAATGAAAAAACCACTGGGACCGGTACCCCAAATTTTCACTCTTCTAAAGTGAGCCCTGTTAGGAGCCAACTCTGTTAAAGGTTACAAACACACTGTTAAGTGTGACCTTGTTAGAGGATTTTATACATAGAGGTTGTCACTTACTATCGGACATCTATTGCTACCATCCTTGAATCAGCCTCCTTAGACTATCAATAGGTATCGGGAAAGTCCAATGCTACTTTCATGAATCAACCTTTTTGGCACTCCTTGAGATGTACCTCAATATATAGAAGACTATTAAGTCCTGCTCGGTTAAGAGACTTGATGCTTCAATGGTTAAACTGAAACACTATGACCTTTTCATATTGCAACTTTGAATTGTAGATTTTTAGATCTATTTAAGTACATTACCTCTCTAATCAATGTATCAATTCAATCATTTTGCTCCATACTTTTTTCTTTGTGATGTTGTGCTCACTGTTCGTCGGTGTCTGTAGAATTTCTTAGCTCTTCCTTTAGCTTTTTTTATCAGGACTGCATGAAGTTTTTCTTCATCAGTTTCTCTTCACTATCAGTTTTTTATTCACTCCCCTTAATCCCATACGTAAAATAATTAAGCTTGTCTCTTATATAGACATGATATTCACTGTTTCTTGATTCTTGATTATTGGCGTGAAAAATAATTCAGCCAATTAGATTTAAAGCATAACTCCTAATTTGTCTCGTAGATATCTTCTTGCCAACTGTAAAAATTAGTTTTAAATAAATCACTTATCTCTGGTCAAATAAAACAAAGTAAATGACCATTTAAGTCTATTTTTAGCTCTGTCAGCTAAATATTTTGTCATTTTCTGAACTTTCTATTCTGTCTGTCACCTTTACAGTTAGTTGTCAGTAACAATTGACAGTTCTTTAAGTGAGACTCCAGTTAGCTTCGTGATTTCCGTCCGTCGGGAATCATTGGAATTTTACTCGTTGGGAAACCTTCTAACTTTTCTTTTCGAGCGTCACTGTGGCTTTGCTTCATCAGGCAACACTATGCTTCTGATCATCGGGTATCACTATGACTGTTCTTCTTTTCTCTGACCGTCGGTGTGCACTCCTTCGGTGTTGTTTGTCAGCAAGTGAATACTTAACTTTTATGCATTGCTGAAAGCATAACCTTTGTTCCATTGATTCTCTAAATTCTTTGGCATTATGTACATGACCGTACAGATGATATTAAGGTTACATCAATGACGATACAATACATTAATTGATTTAATGTCTTGCATTATCTTCAACTTAACATTATCAAATATTCAATCAGTTACATGTCATCAAAAATGGTGGGTCCTTTACTCTTGGCAAAGCTCCTATTTATAAAATTTTGGAGGACTTGGGTGAGGAGGATCACATGTGGCATCCACATAGGTTCCACATGAAGGACACATAATCCATGCAAGAGTCCAAGTTTTCTCACACATGTGTGAGCAATTTGAGATATGATGTGTCAATGTGTCCTTCAAGTACACATGTAAGAGATCTCGTCATAGATGTCATAAAATTGGTCTAATGAGACATTTTTGGCAAGTGTAAGGTGTCATCAAGGTTGTAAGAAACCTTGTTTAAGCATTTTTAAAAATCTTTGAGAAGGTGAATTTTGGAAATTTGTTGACACATGTGTGAGCAAATAATTATGACTAATAGGTGTAGCAATCCAAAAATTAGCATAAGTTAATTAGTGGATAGTTCTATTTGTTGAGAGTGATTTGGGATACGGTAGGATCTATGTCTAGATTTAAAATTTATCTAAATTAAATTTAGAGTAATCATGGCTTAGTAGAATATTAGAATGTGGAGGGAATAAATAAATTTAAAAAATAATTAAAAGGGAAATTTAATGGAGGAAATGTATTAAATAAAATTTAATATACTTAGGGAGGAGGTATTTAAATTAAATTTAAATACTTTTGAAGATTAACCAAATTTAATTAAATAAATCTAATTAAATAGGCGGAATAATATAACAAATATAATTATATAACTATGATGTTAAGGAACGATTTTAGGCGTCTACATTTTGCCCCCTTTGATGCGACATTGAATATGGCGTCGCATCAAAGAAAAAGAAAAAAAGATGCCCTGGAGAGAACCGAAGGTCCTAAAGTGACGATAGCGAAGGAGTGTGCCCCCTCAAGAAAATAATACAAAAAATTATTTTTTGTGAAATTTTATCAAAAAAGTGGCGGGAGGGAGAATAAAAATGGACAATTGTGTAACTTATGTGATGATCAAGAAGGAATGGGACAAAAAATGGGGCCCGGGATGGAGAACGCAACCCAAGGAGCTTATAAATAGTCTACGGGGTCCCTAGAAGGAGGCATTTTCATCCACAAAGAGTAAAAGGACAAATAAAAAGAGAGCGATGACCGATCTTCAAGAGCATATGGAGCTAGGAAAGCATGTTCGGACACACCAATAGGCAGCCAACGTGAGAGCACTAGTGAGTACACTAACCGAGCCCAGTTTGTAATTTTCAAATTCTACATTTATGACTAGTTTAGATGCATTAAATGAGTCAAAATTTTGTCAGGGCAGAGACGACGATTGGTTGATCATTGTCTCCATAGACAAAAATCTACCAATCATCGTCTACGGAGATGAAAATCTAGTGATCACCATCTTCGTAGACAACAATCAAAGATTGTCCTCTACATGGATGAGGATTAGGGGGACGCAAACGACTATCGATGGATAATCATCTGCGCAAACTACTGTCATCTAGGTTGACTAGGGCAAGAGCCAGAGGTGCCAATCATAGAGCGACATCTTTGTCGATCAACATATGATTTGATCATTGTCTGCATAGGTCAATAGGTGTCTACGTTGATTGACCAAAACAATGCAGGAGAAGGGATTTGGGAGTGAAAGACAAAGGACGGGGGGTGTTAGGATGCCCTAGACTAGACTAAGTTTTGTAACAAGGACTGAAAAATGGGGTTTGTGAATGCAGGATGCGGGATCAGTGTTCAAATCACGAGAGAGTTGGTTGGAGACCATGGCACTTCTCGATGACTTGACCCTGACATAGTGAGGAAAAGTGGCACTTTACAGATTAGACCATGTACATCTATGGCCGTAGTTGAGAGCGCATAATGCGCTCATGACTACGCTGATAGAGAGGCAACATCACCCCACTCCTAGATTTCACTTCCTGATGTGTGAGGCTACAATCACCCTATTTGATATCTAGAAGCTATACCACATACCCATCATGGGTTTGATTCCTAATTATGTGCAAGAGGGCCTAGATCCATATGCAGAGGCAGATTTTTGGCGGGCGTATGAGCAGATACCCACTATGAGACAGAGGTTACCATGGAGGGAGACGATGATAACGTGACCGCAGTTGCAACAGGTGGCCTTATACCTAGCAGTGCTAATTAGTGGCTAGTTGATGTTTGACCATGCAGGGGATGGATTTCCTTTGGGGTGGGCGGGACTACTTAGCACCATGTTAGAGGATGATGGGGAGAGGTACTGCTAGGGATACACTATCATGGGGCAATTGTATTATGATTTACATGTGTGTGCCTATCAAAGAGGCAAGACATTGGGAGCAGGGGTGACTTTTTTGTTAGTGTGGGCATGGAAGTGTATCATTATGGAATGTCCCATCAGGCTTCATGAGACTCAACTGGTATATGAGTTGTATGCTTGTAAGTACAGACCACTTATTTGATATGAGTTGATATTTTTTGTCAGCCATTGGCGGAGGACATTGGACAAGATGCAGGGCTTTGATTGGACTCCGTATGGAAGGTCTAAGGCATGGGGCCATCGGGTCTAGTAGCAATAGAACTATACAAAGGAGGGGTGGGAGGATTTATTTTACCTTGGGTTCGCATAGAGTGATTGTTGGCTCATAGGGAGGACAAAATATATGATAGCCCAATACATGCCATCATGAGTGGTGAGACAGTTCAGACGGGTATAGAATGAAGTTCCTGATTCACTCCCACATCCATTAGTGACATGGGAGGTGGGTAGCTTATGGGGGATTTGGGTGGATTTGTGTGGGGATAGCGAATCATGGCTAGGGAGGGCAGCAAGGGCAGGATGTAGTTTGATATATAGGAGTGAATCCTATATATGTGTCATGGTGGGTGATACATAGGCCTTTTAGATTGAAAATCTCATGGCTTATTCAGGTAGACGAGCAACCGGAGGGAGGAGAGGATGGTTCTGGGGTTGGAGGAGATGAGGAAGATGATGGGGGAGATGATGGAAGGGATACATGAGGAGATGGTGGAGGCAGGAGAGCAGGGGCGCAGGGCACAATGGAGGGTAGCGACGAAGAGACGATGGGGGAAGGTACGGGTACTCATAGGTAGAGTCCCTCCAGTGATTTTGGGGTAGGTTTAGGGACCACCTCTTGAATAGGTGTAGGGATAGGTACAAGTATTACCTCCTAGATATGTTGCATAGGAGGTTCGTGATATCATGGTCATAGAGAGAAATAGCCTGTAGATAGAGGTAGGTCAATTATAGGGGTTACTCGCGACTTCCCAGGCATTAGAGGGGAGTTTACATGCAGAGTTGGCCAGATCCCAAGGACTATTGGCAAGGGAGAGAACCCAAGTGGATAGTACTCAGGGTGCTTTAGAAATACTACATGTCTGAGTCGATGCTCGAGAATTCAATATTATTGAGACGCATATAGCGGCTATAGAAGTGGTGTCGAAAATGGATAGGATGCAGGAGGAGATGGAGGCGATGAGGATAGAGTTGTAGGGGATGAAAGTGGAGAGAGATATGTATCATAGGAGATCGAAGGAGTACAAGGGATAGAGAGATTGTAGTGAAGGCTGCTACTAGACTGGGAGTGATGCATGTTGTGTAGGATGCCTTTGAAGCACACAAAAAAGAGACCCGAGTGGTCTCCAAGATAAAGTATTATCGACGTCTATACTATGATGTTGTTCCTGAGGGTCACTGGGTTTCAGTGTATCGCAAGAAAACTTCCACGCACACTAAAGCTGGGGGGCTTCACAGGCCTTAGTAGGTATGAGAACTCCATGGGATAAAGGGGGAGATGGGATAGGAGGTGCAAGTACATCCTCACAGCCATCATCATGAACTGTACCATTCATTTTTTATACACATGCATTTTCTAAGATTTTGGATGTACAATGGCATTTTGATGCGATATATACATTAATATTTGATGGACTCTAATGTATTTATAGACTTTGGACACCTTATTATTCTTTCATGATGATATATATACATGATTTTTATGGTCCTATGTGACGTGTGTGTTTTTTATTCCTATATGCATATGTTATCAATTGGATGATTTTATTACTGACGTGTGTGATGCAGGATGAGTGTGATTTTATACTATGTGATGGTTCTAACATATATGTGATGCAGGGCTATGTGAATATATGAATATGTGATGACTTATTGGGACTATGGATGGATAATGATTACATGTGATTGATATAGTGAATGTTGTTTATATAATAGATTTACAATGCAATGCAAATGGATTATAATTAATAATGCAATATGGTATAAAATACATAATAAAAGGTAATATACATGGATTAATGATTAATGTTATGGGTAATAAATGGATAATGAACCTAATGAACCTAAAAGATGAAATACATCTAAATGAATATTATTATGTGATTTAGTACATCAAATTTGAATTCAATACTTAAACTCACCATCAACATAATAATACAATTAATGAAATAACTTAAGTGAATGCAACTAATGAGGACTCGAACTGAGACATTATTTTTGTGTGTATCAATCATTAACCAATGGGGTCATTCAACTAGCTTTAGGAGGGAGGAAGCAAACATGAACCTTTCCAAAGGTAAAATGCAATATGATCTCAACTAAAATGCATTCTATCTACATGATTTTGTGGGATTATATTGGGTTTATGTCAGAGAGCACACACTAATTTAATTTTGCAAAATGAGGTATGCACCATGTTTTAGGAAACACAAGTGACATTGTTCCTTTGTGTGGAGTAGACATGCAATGACACTCATGAGGAGGTTTAGCACACCCAAATCTTGTTTAGGGATTTGGTGGTATGTGTATGAATCTTGCCCTCAATGAGGAATGCATATTTATAATTGTGTATCTAACACAAATGCACTAAGACTATCACAAACAAATCATACCGCAAATGACACATACTCCAATAGACACCATTCAAGATACACGAGGGTATTAAAGATCGAGGAAATCGTGATTAGGGTATATTGAAACACAAAGATAAAAAAAATTAAAAAAAGGCATCATGACCAAGCATTCATTCAATCCAAAGTTCTTTCCATGAATAGGATTGTGTGATGGGGGATTGATAAGTCGACACTGGAAGGATACATCTTAACGGGAAAAGCTCGATTTGATATTAAAATGCAGATTCACTAGAAATAGCTTGTGAAACAAATAATAGCTGTGAAATTCAATTTTAAAGTTGATTTGTGAAGACTCTTTTGTGATCATTGTGTTTGGGAAAACCTCAGTGTCATAGGGTTAATCTCAGTGTCATTGTGTTAAGCTTAGTATCATGGGGTTAAGCTTAGTGTTTGGGAAATCTAATGATAGATCTGCATTGTGAAGGCAAAGAATCAATGGAAAATGAATTAGGACTAGGTACGACTATTGTACAGATGTGGAAAGTGTAGGGTTTATTATGGAAAAGCAATGAAAATCATGTGAGATGGTCCAAATAGATGATGGATCTGACTACACATGGTGCCTGAAACAAGTTTTCATCATGGTACTTACCCATTGCACCACCGAAGTGGTTTTCACAAAAGGATTTTTTTATATTATTAAGGTGTCTGTTTGCTAGTTTTCTACCATGATAATAGATTTTTTTAGGACAGTTTTATACTATTTTGGGATTTTTCTGATTTTCTGATTTTTTGGATTTTTTCTGACTTTCTGTTGTACAAGACAAACTACTGATGGACTATGCATAAAAGCGTTTGAAATTCAAAATATTTACAGGATCAGGGATAGGATCTCCCTCTGGTGTTTCTATATGATATGCTCCAGTTCCATATTTAGTTGTAACCACAAAGGTTCCCAACCAAGTAGGCTCAAATTTTCCTTTCTTTTCACGGTTCTAGAAATTCTTCATGTTGTGTTGCAGGACAAGATCACCAACTTCAAACTCATGAGGTTTGATCTTCTTGTTGAACTGTAAGCGAAGGCAATTTTGGTACAAACAGAGATGGTTCAAGGAATTGAGCCACCTCTCATCAAGGATTTCAAGCTCTTGTAAGTGAGAAACTATGTATTCTTCTTCAAACATCAAATTCTTCAGGGAGATTATGAGGGAAGGGAACTCAATTTCGATGGGAAGGATGGTCTTAGTACCATATGAAAGGGAAAATGGAGTGGCTCTAGTGGGGGTTCAAATTCAAGTGTAGTAGGCCCAAAGGGAAGGATTCAACCAAAGGTGTTAGTCACGGCCAGCATCATTGATTGTTTTCTTGAGGATTTTCAGAATGGTTTTATTTGTAGTCTTTGCTTGACTGGTACCTTGTGGGAAATACTTGGAGGAACAGTGTTGGGTAATACTGAACTTCTTACATAGTTATGTGACATATTTTTCTTGAATTGGGTTCCATTATCTGTGATAATGTCTTGAGGGATATCATAGAGATAGATAAGATAGTTCAAAATGAACTTTGAAAAAAAATTTCAGTGGTGTAAGGGGAATGGCTTCAACCCCTTTTGTAAAGTACTTTTTGGCAGCAATGATGTATTTGTGGCCATTGGAGGAATTTGGGAATATCTGGCCAACAAGGTCAAGTCCCCAGCGGGAGAAAGGCCAATGTGTGATGCTAGACTGAAGGGATTGGGATGGGGCATGTATCAAATTGTTGTATTGCTGACAAGGTACACATTTATTGACATAGTGATAGGCATCTTGCTCAGTGGTGGGCCAATAGTATCTAGTGTGCAACAGTTTCTTGGCCAAAGTGAGCCCACTAGAATGGGTTCCACAAATCCCTTGATGTACCTCCTCTAAGGATGTTTTTTCTTCCTCTAAATTCATACACCTCAGAATATTTACGTCAAAGTGTTTCAAAATAGGGTATCACCAAGGATTGTGTAATGTGAGGTTTGACAGATAAAGGTCTTACGTTGATTTGGTGTGAGGGTAAGTGGGGTGGTTCCATCCTTAAGGTAGGAATAAATTTATCAATAGAACAAGAATTAGGATCAAAAATTTCACATACCATCTTGGTCTTTGGTTGGTCATAGACAAGGACCTTAAGATTCTCAACAAGAAACTCACACCGTGAACTATGTTCAAGCATGGATATCAAAGACCCAATAGTGGCCATGGTGTCAATTGATTTGTTGTTTTTTCATGGAATCTACTGGCAAACAATCTATGTGAAATTTTGTTTCACAACTTCAATCATTCAACAGTAGGGGAGTAATTTGTCATCCTTTATTTGGTATTGATCATTAACTTTCATCATAACCAACTAAGAGCCACCAAGTACTAGTGAGTTGGGGATTTTTCATTGGACATCTTGGTGAAGTCCTATCACCAAGGCCTCATATTATGAAATATTTTTTGTGCATGTAAATTGTCATTTATAAGATTTAGGGATGAGATCCCTTTGAGGTGTGACAAACAAAATGCCTGTCCCCGATCCTTTTTGTGTAAAAGATCCATCAAAATAAAGTTTCCATTGGATACTCGGGGTGACAGTTAGTAGAATGGATTCATCTAGAAATTATGTAATGATAGGATGATCCTCTTGAATAGGAGCTTCGGCTAATTGGTCTGCAATCACTTTTCCCTTAATAGCTTTTTGTTCCACACAAACAATGTCCAATTCACTGAGAATCATGACCCATTTAGCAGTGCGTCCAGTAAGAGAATATTTAGACAGCAGAAACTTGAGTGGATCAATCTTTGCAACAAGTTGTATCTTATGATTAAGCATGTAATGATGCAGCTTCTATGTACAAAATATGACCACTAAAGAATTTTTTTCAATAGGTAAATGATTCAGTTAATAACCCACTAGAGTTTTATTGAGATAATAAATTGCTCGCTCTTTTCCATTGTCATCTAGTTGTGCCAAAAGAGCACCAGTGCAATTTCAGTAACAGATATGTACAATATTAGAGGTTGGCCTAGAAGAGGCGACACCAGCACTAGAGGATTAGCTAGATACCATTTCAATTATTCAAATGATGTCTAACATAGGCAATCCCATTGAAACTTGATATTTTGCATAGTAGGTGAGAAAAGGGATGTACTTTATCAACCAACTGTGAAATGAATCTTCTGATAGATTGGAATTTGCCTTCTAGACTACGTAGTTGTTTTATTGCCTAGGGGGCATCATTTCTAAGATGGCCTTTACTTTATTTGGACCTACTTATATTCCTTTCTGTAACATAATATAGCCTAACAATTTGTTGGATTGGACTCCAAAGACACATTTCTTGGGATTGAACTAAAGCTTGTACTTCTCCAATATTTCAAAGATTGTTGTGAGGATGGAAATATGTGTCTCATGTCTCAGATTTTCCTAGAAGTTCATCCACATAATATTCTTTAATAACATGCAGGAGGTCATGAAAGATTATGGTCATTGCTCGTTGATAGGTTTTTAAGGATTAAGTAATACTGAGAGAGGGGGTGAATCAATATTAAAACACTTTAGACTTAAACTTAGTGAATTCCAACTTAACCAAATAATTATTGAAATGAAAAGAACATAAACATAAAACACACAACTCATAACACTATGGATTTGTTTTCGAGGAAACCCTGGCCAAAGGAAAACCCTGGTGGGGATGGTACCCATAAATATGTACTCAAATTATTGTCCCTATTAGGAGACCTAGCCCTGTTAGGAGCTGATTATTATATTAGCACATTTTCTTGTTAGAGGAATACAAAAACCTTGTTAAAGGTATACTGAGCTCATTGCTCATACAATCATAAATATGATTTTGTTACAATGATTTCTCAATAGTGAAAAATACAAGCATATGCTAGGCTTAGATAGTTCCAGTTGTAGCTTGCATCACCATCTGTCTAATTCTGACATCATAATGAATGCATCTATTTGCATCCATACATTCCATCACATTCATACTTTGCTTTACAAATAGCTCTTCTTATATATACATCATTATATGTATAGTCGGCTTCCAATGGATTACAAAATAGAATTATCATTTACACAAAAGGTAAATACCAAGTCGGAAATCATATACTAACAAGACGTAGGTAATCCTCAATCTAAATCCAACTTAGCACATTTGGACTCCGCATTATACTCATTTAATCATCATGACCTTTCATCTATCATGTATCATTATTACTTTGTCTTCGCATGTCTTCAACATACTGTAAATTACTACTCTCAACACCAAAACATAAGAGACTTTAACTGAAGGTCATATACATCCCAAAATAGCTTCTCCTAAGCTTGCATGCCTTCATTCATCATATATTGTCTTCGGTGACCAAAATTGTACTGCTATACTGTGTAATTCTTCTTTCTGGACTTA
The DNA here is from genome assembly GCA_018584345.1 of Thuja plicata. Classification (NCBI taxonomy): domain Eukaryota; kingdom Viridiplantae; phylum Streptophyta; class Pinopsida; order Cupressales; family Cupressaceae; genus Thuja; species Thuja plicata. Next base: position 182,600 of record MU226350.1, read on the forward strand.
GTCATTTTGCAAGCTATAACTCCAAAATTGTGTTTGACACCAAGAGACCATCCATACCAGATATGTTTCTATAAATGACAACCCTAAAGTGTTCCAGAACATTCATGAATGAACCACTTGCCAAAAATCTCTCCCTTTGGCATTGATGGCAATAATTAGCGAAAAATGACTAAGTGTCAATACCAAAAATAATATACATTATCTTTCTTTATCTCCTCTATTTCTTCTCTGTGTGTTTTTCATGTCTACTCTTCTCCCCTTTGACATTAATGGCAAAGGTATACAAAAATGTAGAGTACATAACAAAAATTGCTAACCAAAAATTTTTATACCATCTTAAGCACATTTTGGAATGAGCTTTCCAAGATCTTCACTTCCTCTAACTAGGTCTTTAACAATATCTGACACACGTGAATCAATCCATTTAGTGAAAAAGAGGATGTCTTTTCTACCTTTATCTTGGTAGGCATGAATCCAGTGAGGGCCTGCTCTATATTCTCCATGTCTGAAAGGTGGATCTCAAGAATTGATAACTTAGGAGTAATTAAACTCTTCAGCATACCAAATATTCCTAGAAATCTCCCTTTCTTTGTATCCAAAACACTCAGTTTATCCAATATCCTAGACACTTCTCTGTCTAACTCCAATATGGTATGTGAGGAGGTCTCATAACCATTCATTAATTTGTCCAGAGTTTGTCTGTCATTTGATATTATATCCTCAATGCTCTTAATGTGTCTGATAGGATTTATACAATAACTGTATAACTTTATGCCATGTGACACACAACTCTTTGCTTCAGATATGGTTTTTATCAATATTCCTAAGTCCCAAGAAATAGACTTGCATACTTTCTCCAACTTCTTTTCAAGGTACTTCTTCTCTGCCTTTTCTTCAACAATCTTCTCTCAGGACTCAGAATGACTGTAAAAGTCATCCAATATCTTGTTCAAATTATTTGCATTGTCCTTTGATTGGAAAGAAAAAGGTATAGGTAGGATTTTGTTGAAAGTATCAACTACTCTTTCCATTACCCTTGACTTCTTCTCACCTTTCTACTCAAATATCTCCTTCATTTTTGCAAATACGGTGAAGGATAGGTTCAGCAACTCATCATCATCCATACTCTCAACATTAGTGTTCAGAGTTTTATCTCCACTTGCCAACAATAAAGATGAAGAAACAAATGCATGAGTTTCTTGTTTAAATTCAACTTTATCTACTACTCCCTTCGCTATTTCAGCTTCGTTCAGTTTCTACTCTTCTTTTTATGTCACTATTAGATCAATTCTTCCTCCATCAATGTCAGTATTCTTTTCAAAAGGATCACTAGCATCTTGCAAAGTATCCAAAGACACAGGCACACCAGAAACAAAGAAATATGGTTGCTTCACAGTACTGAAAAAATGGCTATTTTCTTCATCCTTTGATGTATCAAGGTTTACATCAGCTATTCTTGACGACTCACCTTTTAGAATTTAAATCTTTGTAGCCTTGGGAAGTGAGAACTTCTCTAGTTTAGTTCCCATCAAAACCTTATCAACTACCTTATGTGTTTCCTCAATAACTTCCTCATATTTTCTCCCCATTATCTTCACCAATCTTGACTTGGTTCGTAGCAAATATTTCAAAGAATTTAATATCTTTTCCATTTCTTTGACTAAAAAAACATCTAAAATATCTTCAACTGCTTGTACTTTGATTATTTCATCTTCTATCTGTGCTAACTGTTTCCTTATTTCCAATTTCTCATAAATTTCTTCAAGTATACTGCCTTCAACTTCTAACAAGTTCTTAAAAGAAAGTAAATGGTTTATTACCATGTCTTCAATCAAAATTTTATCAGATGCATCATACCTCTCATAGTATCTAATCAATGAGATAAGCTTTCCCTACTCAATTATCCTCTTCTCCAGTATTTTCATGTCAGGATTCTAGAGTTGTTTCACATCAGTGCTCTTCTCTTCAACTTTCTTCTCTTCAACTTTTTTCTCTTCTCCCTTCTTCTTTTCAATTTGTGTCCTTTGTCTCTTGGGCAGAGAGTCATGTTTGGTGGATCTTCTATTCCTTCTAGTAAATTCCATGAGTTTCACTTCCTACGGTGTTCTCTTTGGTAGTGTAGGAGTAGTCTCTGGCACATCAATCACAATAGAGGGTGTATTGATAACCTTCTCAACTTCTAGATGTAAAATGGTTGTAAGAGCAGTGCTCGCCAACCTAGAAGCTCTTGTTTTCATCTTCTTTCTTACCTCTTTTATCTCCTCCTTTGATATACATTCCTTGGCTTCTATATCATCTACCACATTTTCTACTTTTCTCTTTCTTGCAACTCGAGTCTTCTCTTCCCTTATCTTTTCAAACTTCTCTTCATAGGTACCCCATCTTTCTTTGAATGGGTCAATTTCTAAGGATAGAATATGTCATACTTGCATGGTCAAGACCTTAGAACTGACTTCATATCCCAAAGGATAACACCACTTCTTCCTAGGTTGCACTGCCTCAAAGCAAACACAGTTTGTTTCAACCATGAAATAGATTGTATCCTTGTATCTTCTACCAATGCCTCAGGGATCCTCACTCTTTCCTTCATATGTCTTTGCAATATTTTGATCATCCCAAATAATTCACCATGAACCCATGTATTTTTCTATCTTCTATAGCTCCATGTGATCTGAATTCCAGTGGGTTTGTCGTCCTTCCAAGCTCTAGGGTGCATACCAGGAAAACTATGTACAATATGAACATACATGTGTATTAAAAGAGACCCAAACTTGAATGCCTTCAACTTATCCTTCTTGATTTGCCTCACATTCTCCAAGAAAATTTGTGCAAGTACTTCGCAAAGGTTATACTTAACATTTTCTTTCACCATTTTATATGTCATCGTGATCACTTCTGCTGATACTGAGCTAGGTCGGCTGCTATAATGAAGATTATAACCTAGAATCATTGAAATCAATCTAACATCTTGCTGAAATATATCATTAATTGTCATCTCTCTCTTATCCCATCATGAATGTGTTAGGGTTTCCACTTGTTTCTTTATGTTCTTCTCTGCGACGAGGATAAAACCAAAGTTATCCAAACCTGTTATACCATGAATTAACTCACTGCGAATCTTCATTGGTTGATCTCCAAGCCAAATGAACTGGTCGTGAACTCTGCTTAGAATGATCTAAATACATTCCTCTTCGTCGAATTTGTAGAGTTCAGTCATTTGCATTATACTAAGATTCACAAGATGTGCGAACTAGGCTTTCATCTTACCATCTGCTCCAATCATGTCTTTCATCTCTTTATAGATCTCAAAGTCTCCTAGAGACTCATACTTACAGTGAATGTAAGCCCTATTGTCTTTGACATGTAGAACTTTATAGGGTGTTTGAGAAAATGAACCTTCAGGATCATATTCAATTGATTTGAATGGGTGTTTCTTGAATTTATACCTAGGCCTTTCAATGACATCAAAAATCAATGGAGTATCCATAACCAAAGCTTCAAAAAAGATATAAATACCTTTTATCTATCGATTTCGTGAATTTCTGCTTCGATGAAATGCTCAACATACTTGCTTCTTTGCTTCTCTCTGCTCAAATTCCTTTTCTCCTTAGGCTTTGTTCTTCGAATGATGTTTAGAAAAGTTATTTTGATTGACCTTAAATTTTGTTGTGTAAAGAAATGACACAGTTCCCAATAAACTCATCTCTACACATAATCCAGTGGATTAACAATCCGGTGATCACATAATATAGATTTTTAAGGCTATGCGATCACAGATATAAGTTCCATAATATCTCCACATACTATCTCTAAGCTCGCAAGATTTTACTCCTCATAATCAGGGGCTAGATAGATTTCTGATGTTTCCTTCCAATGCTCCCCCTAAGGCCATGCTTGGCCATCTAGGTTGATGTGGAAATGTTCACATCAGGTGAAGACTCATTAGCATCTACTAACTCTCCCTGAACCATTTCCTCATTTGATTCCTTTACTTTCCATATCTTTCCATTGTTTACATCTTCTTCTTTTCTGAAATGACTGTTAAATTCTTCTTCAATACTCTTAACATCATTAGTACTCTTCTTTGTATCAATAGGTGGAGGACCTCTTTTGTTATCAGGTCTATTGTATATGCAAAACTTCGCTATGTGTCCTAGAATATGACATTTGAAGCATGTAGGAGGTGGTCTATTCTTATTAACCTACAACTTACAATACTTTTAAATGTGTCCAAAGTTATTGCACTTGTAACATGGTATCTTAATTGATGTTCCTTCCCTATTGTAATCTTTCTTGATTCTTGATTGATCAGGTTTCCTGCATTCTACCTTCTTATGTCCAAAAGCATTACAATTAAAACAATATCCTAAAAAAGGTTTGTAAGGAGCTTTACCTATGAAATTTCTCTTCATGTGTCCAATCTTGTTTCATCCAAAACATCTACCTCTGAAAGGTCTAATCTGAACTTTAGGTTCTTTAAGAGTAGGTCTTTCTCCATTAGTCTTTACTTCTGATTTTTCTTCCTGAGTCTTTGAACATTCATATTTATTGAAGCCAACTCCAGTCATGTCTCCTTTAGGTTTCTGTCTATCTCTCTCGTCATCAATCTTATCACTACATAAATGAAGTTTTCCAATATGTTTCTTTGACTCAACAAGTTCTCCTTTTATGATTTGATTATATTTATCTAATTCTATAGACTTGTTCTTATAGTGATCAAGTTCAGTCTTCATTTGTTCTATCTGAATATTTACATATTTTAAGATTTCTTTAATTTTGTTTCTATCATCCTTTACTTGTTTAATCTCATTAGTCATCTGAAGGGGAATAGTTTCATGATCAAACTTAAAAGTATCTTTCTCTTATTCAAGTTGTTTTATCCAATCTGAAGTATCATTGTCTGAATCCTCTTTTTGTTGATCTCTAAGTTTTGTTGATCATTAGTGTCCCACACTTAGTCATCTATCTAGGTAGTTTAGCCGGTCATCACTGCGGTCGAACTATCCAGTAAAGGCCGAGCTATCTGGCATAGTAGTTTTTGAGCAGATAATGGTTGCCGAGTGACTCGACAATCAAGAAAAAGTTGATCATGTTCATGTCAAGCGCCAGAGTCTCAATGTGCCGAGCAAGACAGTTTTGACATATATGTTTGGAATGGCACAAACTTGAAGGTAAACCATTTTGGGATGACTTTTTCATGCATTTAATGATTTCAACGGAGTTAATTACACATTAATTATTTGATCCCAATGTGTGGCATGAAGCTAGTCATAAAATTAGAATGTCTAAGTGGCATAAGAATTTGATCCTGATCGTTGCTCTAGATCTGGCTGCCAGATTCGTAAAGTATATTAAGATTGCTTCTTAAACCCAAAATAGAGAAAGAGTAGTGTTGCAGATGTGATAGAAGTGTATGCATATAGAGAGATGTACAAAGGGTTATTTTGATAGAAGAAGCAAAGATCTAGTAGAGTGAAAGAACAGTGAACAGCAGAGTAAAGACATATATGATTATTAGATCAGAGAAGGTATTCGAAAGAGGAGATCGGTTATCAGCATTAGAGTGCATAACGAAGGATCGGTTCTTGAGACATTATAACCAATGTATCAGGTGAAATCTCTTAATAGAGTGGTTCTAACAGACCTTTCTAAATCTCTTAGTCGAGTGCTTACTTTTTTGTAAGTTTTAAATCCTTTCACAAGGTAGATTGTAATGATCTGTAGCTCTTAACCGGGCAGACCTTTAACCAGGTAGATTACATATTGTGATCAAACTTTGTAGCCCTAACAGGCACACTTTATTGTTGCAGTAGTGAATATTTTTGTGGGTGTCATCCCCACCCTATTTTTACCTTATTGGATTTCTAGGTTATCAAAATTATGTGTCTTGAGTTATTTATTTACTGTCATGGATGCTACTAGTTGATAGTTCAATTTCATTTATGCATGGTTGTGAATCAGTTTTGTTTTAAAGGATAAAAGTTTTAAGATCTTATTCACCCCCCTCCCCCTCAGTATCTTGCTTTCTCATATTTTATTTCCAACAATTGGTATCAGAGCGCGGTTCTCTGACAAAAGGTTTTAATCAGCTTGAGAGTACAAATCTTGAGATGAAAATTTACAAATTGGGTAAATTCATTGAGAATCAAAAGATTGAAATTCAACTAGCATTACATCAGCTTGAAACTGCAAGACAGGAACTAAAGAAGTCCTTGCAAGCAAGGAAAGATTTGGCCAAACAAATGAATGATACTCATTACCAGGAAGAAGACACTGCAAATCTATTTCAGAATGGAAACTCTACTGAGAGAAATGCAACAATTGCAGATCTACTGGAAAGGAACAATACATTATGTGAAGAAGTCAGAAACCTGAAAAGAGAACAAGAAATGTAAATAGTAAGACTTTGTGAAGTAGTGGAACAAAAGAATAAAGTTGAAGATGACAAAGCTATGGCCGAAGAAGACAAAAGAATGATGTCTACCAAACTTGTTGAAAGGACACATGAAGTACAAATAATGACAAGCAATCAGGTTGACATGGTGAATCAACTGCTACTTTCAAATCAGGAGATCAGTAGGAAAGACATGCAAATTGTGAATCTAAGATTTGAGAACAATCAATTGAAAAATGAATTGAGATCTGAGAAAGAACTGAATGAAAGATTGAACAGACCCAATGAAGCTTTGACTTATTTTGAGAATCTGATGCAAGCATCAAGGAGATCTAAAGACACTTCTAGATTAGGTCACATTGAACAACAAACATCTACTGAGAAAGGAGAATCATCCAAGATTGGTGAAAAAAGGAATGCAAAGTCAAAGAACAACAAGCCTGTATGCCACCACTGTGGAAAATCAGGACACATAGCAAACATCTGCCGAAGCAAGAATGGAAAGTCCAATCCTAAACCTAAGTTCAATGGTTATTTCTTTAACTGTAAGAAGTTTGGACATCAAGCACATGAATGTTGGGAAAAGACAAATAATGCACCTCCCACACCTAGATTCAATGGGTATTGTTATGTAAGAAATCTGGACATAGAGAACAAGATTGCAGATCTAATGCTAAACAACAATGGACATCAAAGACACAAGCAAAAGCACCAAGGAAGGGTAACACTTACAATTGGGATTATAACACATGGCATAGCTCTCATTACTGTGGTGAGTATGGACATGTTTCAGAAAACTGCATAAAGACACATTTCAGAGATAGATCTAAGAGTTAGATGAATGGAAGCCTAGTTTGCTATAACTGTTTGAAAATTGGTCATACTAGGAAAGATTGCAAAACAAGGGTACTTGCTCCCACTGTTGAGCATATTAGAGCACAAATGAACCAGACATGGATAAGGAAAGAAGAACCTTGCAGCAGTGAAGCTCTTGAAGCCGACGTCACCCAATCCAATGGATCAGGTGATCCCACCATCACTAATTAAGCAAAGGAAGGTATGTAAGGAACTATGTTTATATCTCATATCTTTTATCAGTTCCTAACATATAAAAGTGCAATAGTCCATATCTGCATATAATAAGATGCATCAGGTCATATTTTGAGTTATGTAGTGAGCAAAGTCAAAATGCACTATAGGTGTCGAGCAACATCATATTTCTAATGTATGTCAAGTAAGTTTTATTTGACGATCGAGTGGCAAGTGAAATTTGTGAGTCGGTCGAGGACACTTGTTTGGCACTCACTCAATGGAAAGAACATTTAATGTTGACCTAAATTTTGACCGTTGGAGTCTATATAAAGGGAAGAGCCATTTCATTTCTTCTCACCATGCGATTAAGAATTTTGTAAGAGCGATTGTGCATTTTTGAACTTGAACTCAGCAAAGATTTTCAAAGATTTCTACAGTGTGCCATCGACAACCTCTTCAGTGGAAAGTGCGGATTTTGTTACTTGCCGAGGTACTCTGTTCGTGATCCTTGAAACCCTATTTTTCAAAGAAAATGGCCGCTACTTCTTCTACACCAGCTAAGAGAATGGAGAAGGAATTGTTGAACGTTCAATTGGTAAGGAGCGACACATGTGCGCCTCCTAATTTCCTAGCAATTCCTGAGAGCGCCATCAAGGGTGATCTAACTAGATCCCTATCGTTAATTCTACTGAAGGTAATTATGATCCATGATATCAAGTCATGTTACATGTGTAAGATGAGCGAAGTTGGAGATCACGAGCTAAGGGCATCTTACAACAAATTTTGCACAGACGAAGCCCTAAAAGTTGAACATAAACACTTAGCCGAGAGAGGGTTAACTCATGCCCTAGAATTTCTAAGAGAATTCAGAATGGAATGGATCAAGATTGTTCTGAGTCATGTACATGACATGAACATATGGCTAGAGAATGGACTAGTCAAGATAACAAGGGAGATCATTCATCGAGTAACAGGTTATCCAATTCTAAACGGGAAGAAAACTATGAAATGCCAGAGCAAGGAAAACATTGAAGAACTTACTGGAGCCATTGGGAACAAAAGAGGGATGATAATATCCACAATTACATATTTGGAGCTTGATTTTGCAGTGAGGATTATAGCTCATAATTTTTATCAGTCAAACCGACTAGACAGTGTCCCTTGCATTGTAGTCGACCAAGCTTGGAAAATTGTAAAGAAAGATCATACTTATGACCTTTCCGAGCTTCAACTAATGCAACTAGATGAGAACCTTTCTTCAATTAGGGGGGCAAAGAACTCAATATGTAAGTTTGGATCTCTGCTCGTTTGCATATTCTTCTACATACATAACACATTTCCTTCTTTTGGAAACATAGTGTGGAAAACAAATAGACCTATCACTCAGCAAATCAATGCATTTATTCAGCAATTAGGTGATAATTTTGACAATGTTATGGGAACATATTTTGTGGAATTC
>MU226350.1:191534-210228 GCA_018584345.1 Thuja plicata
CTAGTTGAAAAACATTATGAGGATGTTTGTTTCCTAGTAGACACAGATTACACCTATGTGCAAGCAGTAGTGCCGAGGGTATCATGGCTGAGGCCATTACCTTATGAAGTAAACATTGATGAGACATTTGAAGAAATAACATCTTTATTGGTAGAAGAGATTGATAATACAGTGAAACGTTTTGGAAACTATGAAGAAGCTAAGTCCAGAATCACTATGGATCTAAAGGCTGGCACTATGGAGAGAAAGAGGAAGAAAATTGTCAAAAATATGAAGAAGATAGTTGGAATTCAAAGTGATGAAGAAGTAGAGGATGCACCTTTGCGGTTGTCAACAGGACAAGGAGAAGACATGTCTACTGAAGAAGAAGAGGAAAGTGAACCTGAGGAGGTCACTGTGAAAGGTAAAGGGAAGCAGTCAGTGGTTGTCGAGGCAACTAAACAAAGCAATGCTAAACTTAAGGCTACCCCTCCTGTTGCTAATCGGCCAAGGACTAGGGCATCATCTCTTACCCAGACAACAAAAGTATATACAAAGAAGAATAATGGGGAGAGAAGCTCAGGGAAGAGAAAACAAGTTGAAACCAAGGTTGTGCCAAGCCAACCTGCTAAGAAAATACCAAGGAGGAAGCTATACTTGGAATCTAAAGATGATGAGGAGACAGATACAGATGTGTCGAGAAACATACCTACAGCATCAAATAAACCAATGACCAATATTGATGAGGTATGTAAGAACCTGAGAAGTAATGTTGGTTTAGCAGGATTCAAATTTATCAAGTATGAGAAACATAGTGTAGTAAACAAGCATAAGATTCAGGAATCATTAATAGATATGATGGGAACATTCAAAATGACACCTATAGAAATAGGAGACAATGTTCCTATAGAATTGTATGATATTTTGTCTCAGAAATGGCAATATGCTTTAATGACTAAAAGACAGATAAGGGAAGGAACTTTAGCTAAGGTCATTCCTGACTTAACAAAGAAACAAATAGCAAAGTTCATTGAGGAATATCAAAGGAAGTTTATTCCGAAATAGAGAGCCTATGAAATTCTAAGGAATGATGTTGAAGGTGTAGTACAACAGAGCACCAGAATATGGAAAGAAATCTTTGGGTTAATTACTAAGAAGGCTGATGAGAAAGGTGAAGACAACTCAAAGCTGAAGGAAATGGAGAAAGAAACTGCTATAGATCAAGCCGAAACTGAAACAGAACCCCAAAAGGAAACAGGTGATGAGAAAATTACAGATCTGACAATGGACAGTCCCATTGACACTAAACTTGGAGAAAACAACAATGTGGATGTCGAGGATCAGAATGAGTCGGCAGACACAAGTATTCAATCGCCTATTCAGGCAACTGAGGTCGAGTCAGAGAAAGAAGGAGAAAAGGAGGTAATCAATACAAATCCACCTATTTTAGAGGTTGTACAAACAGTCTTAGAAAGTGGAGATAAGATGGAAGTGATTGCAAATAAGCATATAGAACAAGAGGCTATACAAGTGTTGGTGGATCTACCACACTCTACATCATCTACTCCCACTACACCCAAAATAGGAAGTGTACCTGATTAGCAGGTAATCTTGACTATGATGAAGGCAACAATTGAAATTAATACTGACAAAGGCAAAGATATCACTGTAACTGAGCCGAGTATCAGCTCTTCATAACTCAAAATGAAGAAATCACATAAGAGGAAGTCACCAAGTCCAAGTGTCACTTTGGATGAAGTGATTGTGATTCTTAAATGGGATACAGATAACTTGACATATGAGCAGATTCAGACTCTGCAATACCTTTTGAAGAGGAAAAAGAAACAAGAGGAACTGAAGAGGGAGCACCAACAAAAGCAAGAGTATTACATGAAATGAAAGATATTTTTGTCAATGCTTTTGATATAACAAATATAAATGAACAAACCTCAATCTTGGAACAATTAGTCCATATTGTGCAAAAAGCAAATGATAAAAATATTGAGGCAAATGAAAAGTTGCTACAATGGTCTGAGAGTAAATTTGAGAACAAAGTTTTGGAGAAGATATCAGAAGAGATTGCTATCAAACAGGTTGAACTTTCTTCTCTTATTAGTATTCTTGAAGAAGTTGCAAATAATGTCTATTTCTTGTATAAAAAGTTATGTGATGTAGAATTCTTTACCAAGGATAACCAACAGCTCATTGAGAATTTGCAACTAGCTTTGAAGTCAACAGAGAGTACATTGAGTATGGATGCTAGTTCTAGCTCCTTGCATTTTGACAAGTTGACTCATACACAAAGAAGATTAGCTAAGCTTATGGCTGAAGATGGTAGAATAAGAGCAAATTTAATAACTATTCAGACTGCCTTAATACCTCATCTAGAGGTTATACAGAAGGAACTTAAAGCTGCAAATGAATTAGTCAAGAGGGATTCTCATCTCTCTACAAAATATAGTTTGGTTAGTCTAGTTGTCGAGCTAGAAATTAAGTTACAAGTCATGAAGTTTGTCAAGGATAGTTGGGATACAGCGTTTGCACTAACATTACAGCTTCATAAGTCATTTTTGGATAAGTATGACTTAACCCCTGCAGATATCAATGAAAAAAACAAGGGGGAATCAGATAAAGAAATAGATAAAGATGTGTAGAATCAGTCGTAATATTTTGTAAGGCATATATATTATGTGAGTATGAAGTATAATCTTAGGGGGAATACGTTGTGTACTTGGGAAAAATTTTGTGCACATAAAGAAATGATAAGTGTGTTTTTTCCACTAATATCAAAGGGGGAGATGTTGATCTCTAAGTTTTGTTGATCATTAGTGTCCCACACTTAGTCATTTATCTAGGCAGTTTAGTCGGTCATCACTACGACCGAGCTATCCAGTAAAGGCCAAGCTATCCGGCATAGTATTTGCCAAGCAGATAATGGTTTTTGAGTGACTCGGCAATCAAGAAAAAGTTGATCATGTTCATGTCGAGCGCCAGAGTCTCAATGTGTCGAGAAAGATAGTTTTGACATATATGTTTGGAATGGCACAAACTTGAAGGTAAACCATTTTGGGCTGACTTGTTCATGCATTTAATGATTTTAACAGAGTTAATTACGCATTAATTATTTGATCCCAATGCGTGGCATGGAGCCAAACAAAAAATTGGAATGCCTAAGCGGCATAAGCATTTGATCCTGATCGTTGATCTAGATCTAGCTGCCAGATTTGTAAAGTATATTAAGATTGCTTCTTAAACCCTAAATAAAGAAAGAGTAGTGTTTTAGATGTGATAGAAGTGTATGCGTATAGAGAGATGTACAAAGGGTTATTTTGATAGAATAATAAAAGATCTAGCAGAGTGAAAGAGTAGTGAACAGCACAGTAAAGACATATTAGATTATTAGATCAGAGAAGGTATTGGAAAGAGAAGACTTGTTATCAGCATCAGAGTGCATAACGAAGGCTCAATTCTTGAGACATTCTAACCAGTGTATCAGGTGAAATCTCTTAACAGAGTGGTTCTAACATACCTTTCTAAATCTCTTAGCTGAGTGCTTACTTTGTTGTAAGTTTTAAATCATTTTACAAGGTAGATTGTAATGATCTGTAGCTCTTAATCGGGTAGACCTTTAAACAGATAGATTACATATTGTGATCAAATTTTATAACCCTAACAGGGACACTTTATTGCTGCAGTAGTGAAGATTTTTTTGGGTGCCATCCCCACCACAGTTTTACCTTATTGGCTTTCTGGGTTATCAAAATTTTGTGTCTTGAGTTATTTATTTACTGTCATGGATGCTACTAGTTGATAGTTCAATTTCATTTATGCATGGTTGTGAATCAGTTTTGTTTTAAAGGATAAAAGTTTTAAGATCCGATTCACCCACCCCCCCCCCCTCTTAGTATCTTGATTTCCCATATTGTATTTCCAACACTTTTATCTTATCCATAAGATCTTGTCTCTAACTCCGGGATAGTTCAACTTGTTCCTTTAGTTTTTTTATGAAACCCCAGCGCTTCTTAATTTGAATCTCAAGTCACCATTCTCTTCTTTAGCCTTATCAAGGTATTCAAGTGTTGCTTCAAAGTTTTCTTCCAAACTTTCAGAATCCATCTTGATCTCCCTTAAGCTGTTAGACTTTCTCTCCAAGGGCCAATAGCTCTAATACCAATTTTTAGGATTAAGTAATACTAAGAGGGGGTGAATCAGTATTACAACACTTTAGACTTAAACTTAGTAAATTCCAACTTAACCAAATAATTGTTGAAATAAAAAGAACATAAACATAAAACACACAACTCATAACACTATTGATTTTTTTGTCGAGGAAACCCTGGCCAAGGGAAAACTCCAGTAGGGATGGTATCCACAAATATGTACTAAAAGTATTATTTCCCTGTTAGGAGACCTAGCCCTGTTAGGAGATGATTATTACATTAGTACATTTCCTTGTTAGAGGAATACAAAAACCTTGTTAAAGGTATACTAAGCTCACTGCTCATACAATCAAAAATATAATTTTGTTACAATGATTTCTCAATAGTGAACAATACAAGCATCTTTTATGCTTAGGTAGTTCCAGTTGTAGCTCACATCACCATCTGTCTGATTTTGACATCACAATACATTCCATCACATTCATACTTCGCTATACAAAAATCTATTCCTATATATACATCATTATATGTCCAGTCGGCTTCCAATGCATTACAAAATAGACCTATCATTTACACAAAAGGTAAATACCAAGTCAGCAATCATATACTAACAAGACGTACGTAATACTCAATCTAAATCCAACTTAGTACGTTTGGACTCTGCATTATACTACCTTAATCATCGCAACCTTTCATCTATCTTACTTTTTCTTAGCATGTCTTCAACATATTGTAACTTACTACTCTCGACACCAAAACATAAGAAACATTAATTTAAGGTCATATACATCCCAAAATAGCTTCTTCTAAGCTCCCATGTCTTCATTCATCATATATTGTCTTCGCTTACCTAAACTATACTACTATACTCTGTAATTTTGCTTTCTAGACTTAGTCATTTTGTAAGCTACAACTCCAAAAATGTGTTTGACACCAAGAGACCATCCATACCAGATATGTTTCCATTAATGACAACCCTAAAGTATTCCAGAACATTCCTGGATTAACCACTTACCAACAAGGTTGCACTTGCATTTTTAAGACTAAAGGGCATGACTTGATAACAGAGCGTACCCAAGGGGTTTATGAACATAACCTTGTTTTTATCTTCTAGTTCTATTCTGATATGATTATACCCAGAGAAGCCATCCATGAGGGACATCATCTCATTTCCAACAGTCAAATCCTCTATGATATCAATATTTGGTAGCGGAAAATCATCATTAGGACATGTTAAGTTCAAGTCTCTGAAGTATGTACAAAAGTGGATGTTCCCAATAGGTTTACCTACTAGTACAATATTAGAGATCCACTTGGGATAATCAATCGGTCTGATGATCTCGGCATCAAGCATTTTTTGGAGCTCAGCTTTGACTAACAATAAAACTTGTGGATGCATCTTGCGTAGCTTCTACTAAACAGGCTTCACCTTTGGATCAACTGCAAGATGATGTACTACTAAATCTATATCCAATCTAGACATATCTTTGTAGGTCCAAGAAAAATTGGTTTGTTGTTTCTTGAGGAACTTAGTCATATCTTTTCTTTCTCTATCGTTGAGTGATGTAGCAATATGTGTAACATTTGGATCTTCTTCTGTACTGAGATTGACTGTTATTGTATCTTCTATCAAGATGGAGGTTTTTTATGACTATAAAAATATAAATGGCCTATCAACTTCTCCCTCCTCTAGCGCCTCGAAGAGTTTTTCACTAGAGGACGCATCCTTTATTTTATTTTTTTCTTCATTTGAAGGTGCCTGCGAGAGGTTTTCACCAGGGGATGTTTTATTATCTTTTTTATTTTTATTTTCTTTTTCATTTTTGTGACTTAGAGTGTTGACCTGGCTACCAAAGTAGGCTTGTTCGTTATAGTGATTTTTATGCTCATATTCTCGGAGATTCTTAAATCCAAAGAGTGCCAACACTGCCTCATCCAAATCGCATGTCCAAGGATGGTAGTGAATCTTTCTGATCCCAATCGATTAGTTCATGGTTTTGAGGGGAAGGCTAGGGGATGAAAGGTTGTCTTCTGTGATGGTGAGGACACTTCATAGTCATCAAGGTCGTCTTTAATCTATTGGAAAGCTACTTCAAATAATTCCTCTTTGGTGACTGAATCAAATTCAACTAAGCAATAGTCCTTAGCGAAGTTTTTCTTAGGTTCTAAGGAGCCCAATCCTTTTCCATGTGGATAACCTTTTGCTTCAATGAGGGTCCTTCCTATTTATTTTTCTCCAAGACTAGTACCATGATATCTCATGCTTTCAACAATGGGAGTGGCTTTTACATACTTATCTTTAGGAAAGATTACTGGTTTCTCTTCTTTTTCCTTATAAAGCCAATCTAGGACATTAGATTCCATGTGTTCATCTGATAAAGACTCCCAATGTTCAAAAGTAGTCTTTTTACATTTCATGATGTCCTTTTCTCCTAAGGGAACTAACTGTGAAGGTTTTCAATAAGACTTTGGCGATAAGGGGAGTTGTCCAATGCACATAGCCCTGTCAAACTTATATTCCCCCACGACCTGATCTGTGAATGTTATTTTCTTCTCAAACTTAGGAATATTTTCTTCAATGGATTTCTCCTTTCCTTTGGATTTATCTAAGGAGATTTTTGATGTCTCTTTAGTTCTTTTAAAAGAAGGTTGTTGAATTACAGGCGGGATAGGATTCTCCTTTTCAATAGATTGACCAAATTAATTCAAAGGACAATAATTGGATTGTTTACCCTCCAATATTTTTCAATATTGAAAGGGCTCAGTATCTCCAGGAATGGTTATTTCTCTGCCACGATTTGGGAACTTTAAACATTGATGATATGTAGAAGGTACACCTTTGATAGCATGTATCGATGGTCGTCCCAACAATACATTGTATAGAAGATCAAGGTCAAGCACATGACAAATTGTTTCAATCATAGTCAGGTCAACTTGAAGAGGGAGTGTTATCAAACCTTTTCTCTCCCTTTCTCTATCATCATAGGCCTTTATTGTAATTCTTTTATCTACATCAAGGTCTTCAGTAAGACCAATGTTCTGGATCATTTTTAATGTACATTAATTGAGAAAAAATCCATCATCCATAAGGACTCCTTTGATATTAGTAGAGTGAACTTTGTCTTCAATATAGAGTGATTTTTTATGGTGCAGATTTGGGCCACAAATATTTATCAGTAAAGACTAAATGTTCTTTTGGGGCTAAATTCATAATCATAGCCTGGAACTAGGAAGCGATAATGTTTTCAGGAAAACATGATTTATTAAGGGAATTTTCAAGAACTTCTTTATGGATGGGAGATGTGCAAAGAAGCTCAAGGATAGATATTTGTGCAGACTTATTTCCTAATTAGGCCAACAAATCATAGCGCAAATTGGGCCAAGTAGTTTTGGATGGTGTGTTTGGTGGATTTGCAGAGGTTGATGGATTCTTAGCAGCTTGAACAATGACTCTTGGTCTTCAAGTGGTAGCCTTGCAACTTGCACCTTTGAGTGTCAGAGTGTTTGCACGATTTTTAGATTCTTCAATACACCTGCAGAGTGCATCAAAACCAAAGACGTTAGTCTCTTCCAAACTTCCACATGTTCGATCGTCGCCTATGATAGTGTTTGTATAATAATGATATGGAATGGCATTGGATGCGTTATTCTAATTATGTTTTGGAATATGCTCATTATAGACTTGCGGTTTTTTGTTTGATGATGACGGGATTTGTCCTTCAACCTCAATTTTTCCATCGTCTATAAGGTCTTGGACAAAATGTCTCAGTTTCATGCATTTCTTAGTATCGTGCCCTTTGATACGATGGTAGTAACAATATTCATTATCTTTATACCAAGTGGGTTTGGGTTGTTTTTCATCAAACGGTCGAGTGTTAGGATATACCATCATCCCTTGATCCACTAACCACCGAAAGACCGCATCAAGAGGTTCCACAAGAGCACCGAATTGTCGGCGTTGTCTAGTGTTGTTATTATTACCGTTGTTGTTATTGTTATTGTTATTGTTACAAGGAAACAAATAGAACTTGTTGTGGGGTTGTTGTGATGAATTATTCTAATTATTATTTTTTTTGTTGTTATGATTATTATGATTGTCTTGATTAGATGCGTAGACAATTTGGACGTGCTTGGTATCTTTCACTCCTTCATTGACGACCCCTTTGTTATTGCTCCAAAATTTCGGTTTGTCATTGTTAGTAGAAGGGATATAATGTTTAATAGAACCTTTTTTCAAAATTCAATCCTCAATCTTCTTCCCTTTTTAACAAGAGATTCAAAAGTATTGGGTGAAGCCATTTTCACTTGGAATGACATTTCGAATACCAAGTTTCTAGTGAAGATGTCGATCAAGTGATTATCAGGTATTTTCAAAGGCATACAATTTGCAATGTGTCTCCATCTTTGTAAAAATCCAGAAAATATTTCTTCGTTCTTTTACTTGGTATTACACAAATCGCTCAATGATGCTTGATGTTCGATGTTGTAGGAATATTGTGCAACAAATATCTCTGTGAGGTTGGAGAAGGTAGATATGGATACATGAGGGAGGGCCATGAACCACTCCAAAGCGGGACCACCAAGACTCCTCGTGAAGAGTCTCTTTAGATAACCCTCATTGTAGGAGACCTCTTCACATGCAATATAAAATTATTTGAGATTTTGGACTGGGCATGTCTCGCCTGTGTATTTCTCAAATTTAGGGATCTCAAATTTCAGAGTAACGGTTGCATGTTTATTGGCTTGTCAAACGGATAAGGATATATCTCATCAAAGAAGAATTTTTTCTTCCCTTCATTTTGTAGGATATGCACAAGATTCTTAAGCTCATTTACTTGTTGGGCTAAATCAGGAGCATTATTATGAGTGATCGGTGGTGTAAAAGATGGTCCCCCTCCAAATTGTGAGGCTGAGAATCCTATCGATGTCATACCAACTGTAGGAGGAGGTGTATAATGATACGCTTGTGATGTTGGTTGAGAATATGTATTAATGGCAGCTGAAGGAAATGTGAATTGTGATGATGAAACCAAAGGCATAGATGTTTTCCCTATATTCAAAAAACTAGTGTCCGCATCATGAGATGTGTTTTTCGTAGTATGAGCTATTATGCAAAGTCGTCTTGTGCAAAACACTAAGGATCCGTTGAAGTTGTCTATTTGTTAAATGGAATAGTGGTTGTGAAGTTGATACGGGTATTGATGTAGAAGACCCACTAGAAGTGGCTTTCTCTTGATCTTGTGACGATATTGCATTAGAGGTTGGGGTTGTGGTCGTGTTTGCAATGGTTGTAGCCCTGATGATATTGTGAACAAGTATAGATTCATCAAAATCAGCGGGTACTATGACACCATTCTTGATAACATTCACGAAGATCTCTCCATTGTTTTGATTAATGGTCTTTTCAACCATCTCTAGATTGTATGGATCACTAAGAAAATTATTCACCTGAGAAGACCTTTCATCTTGATCCACCAATTTGTTTTCTTCAGGAGCATTGGTGACATCTTCAATGTGTGATATATGGCCTTGAAATAATGGATGAGCAAAAGGATTTTCCTTGTCATGATTGGTTTTTGCTTTTTTTGCCTCTTTTTTCTAGCTCGGGATCGAGTAACTACCATACAATGGTAACCTCTGAAAGATGAAGGATAGAGTATGAAATTTGGAAATTTGATGCTGATGAAAAGATGAATTTAGGAGCAAAGGAATTTGGACTTGATTTGATTTTGATTAGATTTTGATTGATTGGATTGGATTGTGTTGATTATATTTGATTTGATTTGATTGATTGATTTGAATTGAATTGGATTTAAAAGTTTTGAGATAAAAACGTAGGTGAGCAGAGACCTAATGATGATACAAACACAAGGGATTGATTTGGATAATATCTTCTTCTACTTGGAGATAGACTTATGATCCCAAGAAAAATAGGATAAGATCAATGGAATTAATTGCTTGAAGCGGACTGATGTTCTGCAAGCAATAATTTGATTAAATGTGTTTGCTAGAGATGAAGGTCTCAAACACTTTGATTAAAATCTTTCAACCTAAGAAGGATGAATGAATGAAAGATTTGATTTGATTTGATTGTAGTCCAAATATGATTTTTTTTTTCTCCAAGAAGGAATGATGATCTTGTGATGATAAGGAGGTAATGAATTAATTTGAGGTTCAAAGGTCAAGGATGAGGCTCATCTAATCATATCTCTCAAAACAGATAAAGGTGTGATTCACATGATTTTTTTCCATAATACAAGAAACTTTGTTGAAAATGACGGCATCAAATTTCTCAATGTCCTTGATTTATTGCTGAAATGATTTGATTATATGTTGATACTCCTTGGCTTTTCTATCAGTTTCTTTCTTCTCTCTATAGACATGGGGACCCGGGAGTTTCACTTTCTTATGCTTTCCTGAATCAGTCATGTCCCGCAGAGAGAATGTTAGTTTTTACTAAGTAGATATGTGTTTTGTGACGAATGATTTCAAGAGCTTCTAGGAAACCAAATTTCTAAAGTTTTTGCAAGGTCTGATAGCTCTCTATTTTTAGGCAGAGACAATCGTTCTCATATGCAGATGACAATCTGTGGAGATGGCAGTCTCATGTCAAAGATGACAGTTTGATTCTAGAGCATTTTTTATAAATTCTGATCTATTGGATTTTTCCAATCTGATTTAGGTAAATTTATTCAATTGCAAGAACCAGTTTTCAAGCACTCAAACCATAAAAATAATAATCTTGTCTGAAAATAGTCCAGCAAGGGACAAAGCAACCTTGGAAGATTCAAGCAGTAGTGACAATGAAGTTGATATAAAATAATGTGTCTTTGAGGTATGTATGTTCTTGGTGAAATCTCAATAAAGACAGTCAAACATAGTTCCTACCCTAAGGAATCGGTGGAGCATGAAAATTCTCACTCGCAAACTTAGGCACACTTCAAGAGCTAGTCAGAATACGGTCGCTTCCAACCACGCAATGGGTTAACAATGTCGTATCAATCGACTCCAAACGCTCAGGAAGGCACAATATGGCGAGTGTCTTGGGGGGGTTAATATCCTCATTGCACTTAGATTATCACGCTTTGGTGGGTGAACCAGGTAGCTTCTATACTAGAATGCTTAGTAAGTGAATTCGTTCGCTATTATCCCTTCTAGTCTCGTAAACAGGATTGAGGCCTCACAACCCTACAAGTACTTAAATAATGTAGTCTCACACGCAGGATTGAGGCATTACAGCCCTACAATTACCAAGCATAAGAATAAATGCTTAGAATAGCTATGTCCTTCGAGACTTTAATCTCAAAGAGACTTTTGATTATAGTGGGTTGGAAAAGGCTGGCGTAAGGCCTTGTTCCACTTGAGTCGGCTAGGGAGATTTTTTCCTCAACCGGCAGGCTCAGTAAAGGTGCAATAAAATAAATGGATTAGCAACTTAGGAGGCTGAATTTCTTATTTTCCACTAGGGAAAAGAGAATAATCTCTTATCCATGTTGTTTTCTCCCAAGAACATCAAACAAGTTGTTCATTCTCAAGGTTCATTTCTACGTGAAATATCAAATGAGTCTAGGTTTTTTATTGTCTCATAAAGACGAGCATACTCCCCTATCACTTCACAAGACACTACAAGCGAACCTTTGTTAAGATGCCTAAGAAATCAATTAATGAGGACACAACATTTATTTGTATCTCCTAGGCAACCTGCAAAACACAAAGTGAATAGTCTAATATTTTTCAATGTCTTCTACTAACGCCTTGCAAGACCAACTATTAGTAGTTTGATGTTTTATGCCTTTAAAACACGTCCTACAACTCAAAATGTCAGTAGTTTTGAAAGTCAATCTTCAAACTTGAGGTGTTGCAAAAACCAGATGAATCAGTAACACAAAAATTCACTAAAAAATTAAATTTTTTGGTAACAGAGCATAGACAATAATGTCAGGTCGCAAACAAGGATCTGAGCAGACAACAGTCAAACTGTGTAGACGACACTCAGAAAGTGCGGACGACGGTTAGTAAAAATGTTATAAAAATAGTATACCTAACACATGATAGCACGAATATTTAGGAGCGCAGACAATAATCTGCAAAGACAATAGTCAACCTGCATAGACGATAGTTTAAAAATCAAAGTCAGTCAACTGTGATTTAAATAAATTTTTTAATTTTTGTCAACATTTAACTCTGTAAAAGTATCTTTCTGACAGAAACTCGAGAGCTAAAAGCGTGAAATATCCCAAAAAATAGTTTAAATCATTAAAAATGTAATTCCTTTTTAACCAAAGTGGAGATGACAATCGTTCCAATTTAGAGATAACTTTGTGTAAATCGCAAGCGATGAAGCATGACAGACTCTAAAAAATGATAGAAAATTTTTCAAAAAGTTTTAACTTTCAGGGACGTAAGTCCCGCCGGGTGCGCCAAAATATGTATGATGAAAAATTACCTGTGTGGAGCAAGCTCAGACATGCAAACGTTAGTCAAACAAATAATTTCATTCTAATCTAACATGTTCATAAATTTGCAACTACACAAAGCTTTCAACATAACCTCTGATGAGCCAAACAAGTAAACCCAAGACTTGTTGATTTGCTCTTAGAAAGGAATGTGGGTGTGCTCTCCCAAGACAGGATATAAATCTCACTTTGATTAAATAAGAAAGGAATGATACTACATGCAAACTAGATGGAAGTGATATTGAATGAATTCAAGAACTAGTTATGGAGAATTAGTTTCAAACATTTAATGCCAAAAAGAGTAGGAATGAAAACTAAATGCAAGATCTTAGTATTGAATGCAAAACTAAAAAGGCAACTACTATGATAAATGCAAACAACTACCAAACAATGTTAGTAAAAGCACTAAAATGCAAACAAAATAACTCTAAGCACAAACTAGCATGATAACTCTAATGCAAAATTATGGGTCCTTTACTCTTGGCAAAGGTCCTATTTATAGGATTTTTTAGGACTTGGGTCAAGTGGATCACATGTGTAATCCACATAGGTGCCACATGAAAGACAAAAAAGTCATGTAAGAATCCACGATTTCTCACATGTGTGAGCAACTTGAAATGTGATGGGTCAATGTGTACTTCAAGTACACATGTAAGAGATTATGTCATCAATGTCATAAATTTGGTCCAATGAGATATTTTTGGCAAAGTGTAAGAAAGTGTCATCAAAGTTGTAAGAAACTTTGTTTATGCATTTTTAAAAATCTTTGCAAAGGTGAATTTGAAAATTTGTTCACACGTGTGAGCAAATAATTAGGACTAATGGGTGTAGAAATCTAAAAATTAGCCTAATTAACCTTAGTTAATTAGTGGATATGTCTATGTGTTGAGAGTGATGTGGGATAGGGTAGGATCTAAGTCTAGATTTAGGATTAATCTAAATTAAATTTAGGTTAATCAAGGCTTAGTCGAATATTAGAATGTGGAGGGAATAAATAAATTTAAATTTTATTTAAAAAGGAAATTTAATGGAGGAAAGGTATTAAATAAAATTTAATACGCTTAAGGAGGAGGTATTTAAATTAAATCTAAATACTATAAAAGATGAACCAAATTTAATTAAATAGGTGGAAGAATATAACAAATATAATTAAATAACTATGATGTTAAGGGACGATTTTAGGCGTCTACATGACCTAAATATCATTTTCTAGTATATGATTCTTATTATATTTCTTTTAGATCTCTAATCACTCATTTTGTTGAAATCATAAACCAATATCTTTAAATTCCTCCACTCTTCTTTGAACTTTGGTTTTCCTTTAAGATTAATGTTGTTATATTTGAACAAAAATGGTTTCATTATAGCCTTAATAATTGGTGAAAAGGTTTACTATATTAGCTAAATCGCTTGTCAAATTTGAATAAATACTATAAGTTCAAGCCTAAAAATTAGTGAAAAGTTTATCCCTAAAAGTGAAATCCCTCATCAATTTTGGAAAAATATTTAAATTAGAAACATAACGTCAAAATGTAGAGGCCTCTTGACCTACTTGATTCCTCTTAAACTAAAGAAAAGTTTGAAGAGTTGATGCAAAAGTGCCTCAAGAAATTCAATGCAATGGCTTAAATTATAATACATCTTCTCTAAAATATATATAACAAATATGAGCTCATCCCTTTACAAGATAAGGCTTATTGGTAGTGAATGTCTGTATAAACTAGCTAAAAACAAGTCAAAAAATTTCATGAGGTTATAGCACTGTAAAAATAAGTGCACAAGTGAAGATACTAGTATGTAAGAAGATTGGAAATCCAATCCTTTGACAAGCCAATCCTTTGAGCATTTTAATAGCTCCTCTATGAAACCTCATTTTGGTTTAAAATAGAGGCAGGTTTTTGTCTCACTAAATGTTCTTAGTTTGATCCATAAAAGCATGAATTTGCAACTGATCAAGTTTCATGACATAAACAAGCATATAGTGGTCCTTATTCTACCACAAGATATGGCCCTAGGTCCAAATATTATTTACCAAGAGCATGGTATATAAATGAAATTAAATTGTTCAAGAATTCACAATGATGAAAAGCCCTTCTTGTACAACAAACTCAATATTTATAACCTTAATATATAGAAAGGACAACAAAAAAAGTTGGAAGGTACATGTTAATAACTTTACGCAACACAACTACCAACACAAATCTCAAGATTCCATCAAGCTAACTCTATTTTCTCATGAATATTTTGGACATTGGTTAGAAAAGTAGAACCATTAAAGAAAGACAAATTTTAAACTTCACAGTGTTATTCCAAGAAGTCGTCCACTTGGGCAATTGTGTTTTATCCTAAGAAGTTGTCAACTTGGCCAAACTCTCTAAGACAACATATATGTTCCATAATATCAACATGGCTAGCCCTAGCTACCAGGTCTAGTGTGGCTCTCACTCAACGTGTGTATTGGCCTCTCCCTTGAGCTAAGACTTCTCACATAATAGTTTGTAGAAAAGACGTAGGTGATAATGAGGAGTTCTACCAATAGAGAGGCTTGGTGCATCATTTCTCCAACCTCTTGCCCTCTTCCTGATTTTTACAATCGGGTTGTTGCTTATTGAAATTCTATTGTATCTAATAAGATTGAGCTTTTCCCTTGTGCTAAAGGTTTCTTCAGTTCTTTGTTTGCTTCATCAAGGATGGAGATTTAGTGTTGGGTCAACTTTGGGGCTGAGGAGAGCACACTCTCTCTGTTAAACCCTAACAACTTCATTTAATCACATCACCAAGGTTTGGGACGAGTCTTGTTATGATGCCATTAGTAATTCAATTAGCCACTTCCTAAAGGTTGATGAGTCCACTTCTCACATGGATCATCCCACCTTTTCTTGCATTTTAGTTGACATTGACATCCCCAAATCCCTTCATGGGGGTATGGTTTGATGGTTGGGGATCGGCCTTAGACATAGCCATTGGACTATGACGGATCCCCCTTTTGTTGTTGTCATTGTTTTGCAACTACTCACTTGGCTTCGGAGTGCTCTTTTTCACAATGGATATGACTTGCTACTTAGTGGAAGAATGCCACAAAAGATCACTTGATGGTTGAGGTTCCTCCTTCTGAGGCCTCCCGGGATCCTAATGAGTCTATTGCTTGAAAGGCGGCTTTTTCATGCCCAATATTCCCTAATGTGGTTCCTCGGATTTCACGTCTAAATCAGATCACTTCGGGTACTTCCTCACAAGTTCTACCTCCTACTTCATTTCTAACCATCTTGCTTTGAGTGCCTCCTCATAGCGTAGGCCTCCCACTGTGGTCAACAACTCTTTATAGCCATGTGTCCCCACTTTTGTTGTTGATCCTACAATAGGCTAATCACCCCTTGTCTCTTATTGTAATGGGGACTTGGACGATAGTATTGCTTGGACAATAGTTAGGAGGAAACGTCCTTCTCCTTACCCCCTTACTCTTTCAAGTGATGTGAAAGAGAGTTTTGTTGCTTAGTGTCAGGATGCTTGCATCCCGCTAATTCGTTTCTCTAGTCAAAAGATTTATTTTCACCAATCTTCTCGTAAGATTTACTCTTTTTCCCTTGATGGATGACATTTTATGGGTCTAGGTCATTCTTGTGCTTCTCTAATAAAAACATGGCTAGCACCTTTCAAGATTTCTCAAAGCACTACTTCTCAAATTTTGGAGCTTATAAAAATGGATAAATAGGATAAAAACTTTTTTTCCTTTTTTGGGGGTAAAAGGTGACAAAATCGTGAAATACTATATTCATAATAACTAGAAATTATAAAGTATGGATCCCCAAAAGAACAAATTTTGGGAGCAAGAAACAAAAAGATATATCTAAGAGAATTTGTCAACCCCTGAGGAAATATTCAACTTCAAAAAAGGAGAGACCGAGAATCAAAAAATACATGTTACACCTTGCCACATGAATTTGCAAAGAAGTCATTTGAGTCAACCCAATAGCAAAAACCCAAAATACCATATGGAGATGAAGAGAGATATTACAAATGTGACTATGGAGGTGAAAAATAACTAGTATGGCCACTTGATTAGGCTCGTCTAGAGGTGAAATTGAGGAGATTGGCTTCATTGATGAATGGCAATTGACGTTCAATAGCAAATGAATCCCCATGAATTCGTCAAAAGCTTTATCCAGAACCTCTACCTCTTCACTAATCTCAGATTGGAGGTGATCCATTGTCATCATTTTGTCTTCAAAAGGGTTGAAAATTAAACCCAACCTCTCAGCAAATAGCAGTTCAGCATAGGCAAAATTCAGACCCAACACTTATAGTTCCATGAAGCCTCTAATATGATCCACTGCACGAAGAATGGAGAAAGAGCTAAGTTCTTCAACCAGAATCCGTGAAGAGAAAATGTATGAGTGAAGTTCTTTGACTAGAATTTGCAAAGAGAAAATGCATGGTTGGACATATAAAGTAGAAATCTCCATCACCATATCCACATCCTGCAAAATGTCCATACAATTGGGCAGCAACCAAGAAGCAAATTTAAAGAATGAAGCATTAGTGTAATTGACCACCATTTCTTCCCTAAAATTTCTCTAACTACAACATCAACATGATCATTGGTAGGGGATAATCATCATAATAACATGATCAAATATTCTAGGTTTAGAGGAATGGCTCTCAAGTGTGTTGCGCATTCATCTCCTACGTGTGTTGCGTGTTCATCTCTTCAAGACCGCTCTGCACTTTTTGAGTGCTCTATGCATTTTGTCCATAACATTAAGGGAGTGGTGCATGTTGGGGTTTCCCCTTAAGATGTGGTGTTTCCTGTCTCCCCCTACTCCGCCGAGGGCTATGGTGGCCTCGGGTCCTTCTACGGTTGCGGCTGGGGTTGTGGTGGCCTCAGGTCCTTCTGCGACTATGGCTGGGGTGTCTGTTGCGGAGAGGTCTTTTGTTGACGGTGTTTCCAAGTTGACTGTTGTAGGGAAAGGACTTACGGCTTCTGTTGATAATGGGTCTTCCATCGCTTTGGTTCTTGTTTATGGGTCTCTCTCTATTAAGCTTTCCTTTGCTGTTGATAGGGATTTGGTGAACAATAATGATATCTTTAAGTCTCACAGATTGATTTGTCATTTTCGGGGTTTATGGCCTAGCCTCCCCCAACTGCATGACTAGGTTTCTCAAAGATGGGAACCAAAATTATCAGGTAGCGTTAATATCTATCCAATGGCAAAAGGGTTTTTCATTGCAAAGTTTCATAATGTTGAGGATCGAGCCACGATCTTGTGTGATTATTTCTTCTGTTGGGAGGATGAATTTTTTTTCTTTTGGTAAAGTTATGGCACCCTGGTTTCAATCCTTCCTCTGAAGCCTTCAGTAAGATCTCTATATGGGTTAGGCTCCCTAACCTGCCCCTTCATCTTTGACATGACTCTATCCTTGAGGAAGTGGGTGTGGCTTTGGGGGATTTTTTGTTGATTGATAATGAGTCTTACAATATGTATCATTCCACTTATGCTCACATTTTGGTAGATCTTGACACCTCAAAGGGCCTCCCAGCTGAAATCAAAATTGAATCATCCTTCGAATCTTGGATCTAGGATCTTGACTATGAAGGTATTGTTAGAATGAATTTAGAATAACTGAGAGGGGAGGGGTGAATCAGTTATCCTCAGGTCTAGATGTACCAAATAAAACTTTCTGTATTTTAAACAATTCAGATCTACTCAGCAACAGTAGCATATGTCAACAACTTAATCATGCAGTTTACTATTTAATGTAATTAGCTTGTAGAAACATAACAGTAAAACAAACCATAAGCATTCACACAAGTTGACACAAGTATTTAACGTGGAAACCCAATATGGGAAAAACCACCAGTAACATGCTACCAAGTTTCACTCTTCTGAAGTGAGCTCTGTGAGGAGCCAACCTTGTTAAAGGTTACAATAACACACTGTTAGGTGTGACCTAGTTAAAGGATTTAATCACCCTGGCCTTGTTAGAGGACTTAGAACATTCCACCTGAATGTCACCTTGCTTAGAGGATTTATACAAATGACTGTTAGGTCAACCTTGTTAAAGGATTTTAACTGATACAATGGTTAGAAAGTAATCAGC